>ML867806.1:13707-34735 GCA_009831015.1 Picea engelmannii
CCATCTCTCCATTTACTCATTAGGTGATCATTGGAACCCACGATGATCCTACAACTAAGGTATACATGTCTCCCTTCTTCGATCAACAATCCTCCTTCACTCTCGAAGCCCCTCCCATCGGAGTCCATCCACCCTGATGCCATGAACTTATCCAACCATTTCACTATGATAATTTAAGGTATGAAGGATTTGAAAATCCTCATTTTCCTCATCTGATCGTCAGGGTTTACTTGAAGGAGACATCAATTCAGCAGATATGGTTCTACCTCCAACCTCATGGGTCACACTCTAAAAGATATGACATATGAGATCTTAAGGGACACCTCTTGATAGATCAACGATCCTTGGACTCTCATATCATTGGACTCTTCTCTCAATCCCTCCATCTAGACCTCTGATAGTCCTCCTTTTGACAAACCCGTATATGACATCAATAGTCACAATATTAATTTCTATTCCTCCGATAGATCAATGACCATCATTGAATCAAAGTTCCTTCCATATGAGTCCCAATAAAACCTCATACCTAGCCACTCTGACTACCACATGCTCCAAACAATGGTCTATCTTTGCTCGCTATGCCAAATATATGGATGCGAACCACCCCAATCAAAACACTGGTTTTCTCCTAGTTATCAATTCGATTTAGGACTTAACTATTTTAGGGTTTCTTCTAGGCCATCACTAAGGCTCTAACAGATCTCCTTGGATTTATTACTCACTCTGAAATTGACTCAGGTAGCTCCTCTTTAGGACTTGGGTGAATATTTTCATATCCTACAAACTTTCCATTTAAAGGCATGAGGTTTCCATAGGGCTCAAGGCTCTTTAAATACTCATAAAACTCTCCTCAGTTTCAAGGTACTCCTATCAATTATGGGTGAATATTTTATTCATATATTGCAATATTTCCACTAAAAAAATTTCAATCCCCTCAAGATTATACTGATTATTGAAATCAAACTTCTAGTGAAGGTTTATGTCCTACAAGCCTTCGATTCCAAGGACTTGCAGAACTCATAGGGATACTTCCTACTCTTGCACAACTTGTTGGGTTACATAATTCTATCAGGTTAATAGTGAAAACAAACATTCATAATCCATTTTACTCAGGAATTCAACCATTCCTTCCATACACTTACATTTATTATTTAAAACCCGAAAATATAACATTTTCATCATTGAGAATACATCAAACATGTCAAGTTAAATACTTATATGTTCAGTGAAATGTCAATCAACCAACTGACTCAAAGAGAAATCCTTTCCTCCCAACCTTAGGCTATTTTAAAGAGTTCCTTCATACAACATGCCACCCCCATTAAAAACCATGATATCACAAGGGGATTGATTCAATCGAATTCCAAACTAAATGGTCCAAGAAGGCTACTCTCCTTCACTCCACTGACAACAGTAAAATTTTCCCTCTTCCCACTGAGCTTAGGACCTCCACGGGTTTATCAGGAACCTTCCTAAATGGATTTCTTCTGCATGAGTCCCTTCTCTTCTATACAGTCCCTCAATGACCTCCCCTTATCAATGTCAGTTTCTTTCAATTCAGTTCCAAGACGTATCCCACCATTTCTCTAGTATGGATCTAGGTCCTCTCTGTTCCAGGGTGACCATTATTCTCCTGGGAAAGATTCCTATTTTCTTCAATAAATATTCCTAACAACTCTGTCACTTAGAGCAAGTGCATGAGTCTCCTCCTCACCACTTTGTTAGACAGTAAGTTTTCAACTCGTCATGTTCTCAGTGGTTTCCTGTGAGAACCCATCCACAGTTCCTCTGGCTCCTGTAATTATATGAGCACATTCCTTCTTACTCTCTCTAGTTTCCTTCTCTCCATCCCATGTTTGCACATCATGTTTTGTTTTTCCACCTTTGTCTTATTCTTCCACTGAATCCTTGGGATTCCCATGGCTACTGTCAAAAGAAACCTCTAACCAGTGATCAAAATTCGAAGGGGAAATATAAGGGTTTCCTTCTATTAGGTTCATAACTGACATTTGTCCTTTCAAGAAACCATATCTGTCAGTAGTAATAATCACTTCAACCGCTAATCCTGTCATCCATAATTGATCATGTGGCTCCATGTAGGTTCATGCATGCTGGTAGGTGTGTGTTACCCATGACATTCTGTTACCCATGATTTTGGTCGTCGTGATGATGTATTGATGATGATGTACTCAGGCTCTTCATAAGAACTTTTACCTGAGAAAAGTTACTTTCTTCTCTTTCCAGAAATCTCATTTTTAAAGAAGGTTCGCAGGCTGCTAGTATATTTGCCTGCGAGAATGCCTGATTCTCGCAGGATTCCTTAAGCCAGGTTGCGAGAAGTTCTCACTGTGTTGAACTTCTAGGGTGAGAACTCTTCTTAAAGAAAGGAAAAAGATGAATTCTCGAAGCTTCTAGAAGGGAATCTTCTAGAAGAATGGGTTGGCATTTGAATGGCTATCCTAGTACTAGATTCCCTGATATTTTGGGATCATTCTTATCCAAGTAACCAATTCATTCTCTCCTATATATTGAGTGAATTCTCATGGAAAAGGTTAAGCAAGATTCATTGGAGAATTGGTGAAAGAATTATGTGAAGGACTGAAGCTAAAGCAGCTTGGAGACTCCAGCAAGTTTATCAAAAGGGGTTGATCTTCTTCATGCAAGTGAGAAAGTGTGTGCGTCAGAGTCAAGGGCCATCGAAAGGAAGTTTGCGACATCAAGGCTCAGGTTGTAATCTTTACTTTCCATTAATATGATACAATAATATGTCCCTTTCCCATAAAGCTAATTCCACTTTATTGTATAATTCCTTGATCATATACATAGTTTGACTGTTGAATAGATTGTGCTTTCTTCACTTTGGTTGGTTTGTGTTGTCTTGGTCTTGGATGCACGAGAGCACTGGAGCGAAGCGGGAGAAACAAAGACCATAGGAAGCGATAATAAGGTATGTCCTTTGTTCTTTCCTCCTATTTAATTCAATGGTTAGAATCTAGGGAAAGAGTTATGTTTTGTCTTGCTTTGATCTAGATCCAGGTGGATCTAGGGAGATAGGTTAGTGTTTGCACTTATGGATTTATCCAATAACAAAATTGGCGACCATACTGGGGAACTATCCCATTTTCTTTGTGGATTTTGATATTTTTCTGTGGCCATTTGCTCTGGTTTTACTTTTCTCCTGTCCTATCGATCTCTGAGTCTTCAGGATATCTTGATAGACCCTCTAGGTCCAGAGGCTTTTTTAAATTTTGCTTCATTTTCCTAATTTTTGCTTATGTTCAGACATTCTCGCACTGCACTTCATTGTAGCCTGCGAGAATAGGTAGAGTTCACACTCTGCCTATAGGTTTCAGTGCGAGGTTCTCGCATCCTGCTCAAGGGTCACCTGCGAGAATCAATGATTCTCGCACTGTGTAATATTGCCTGCTTGCGAAATAAATTTTTCAAAATTTGGATTTGAGTTTTGGTATTTTCAACTGCCCAGATCAGTTTGATTGCCTCATTAGAGTTTCTTGGACTATTTATTGATATCTTTCTTGTCCTCGTTTGCATGCATGAACAGTCTTAGGATTTCAAGGCTTTTTTTGTCATTTTTGGCTTGACTTTTGTTTCTTGACTTTTTTTGGCAAAACCATTCTCTCTGACTTCAGATTCTGAGTGTGTTTGATTAGTTAAGAACCAGGGATTGGTTGAAAGTTGAGTGCTTGGTTTTTCTCATTTGCTTATTGGTTTGAAAGATCATTTTCTTTTGCATTTGAAAAGACTAAATTGGTTTTCTCTTTATTTTTGTTTTCGTTGAAAGAGTGGATTGGGTGTTTATCATTGCTTGTTCATTTGGTTTTTGATTTTCTGTACTCTCGTTGTCATAGTGTGGGTACTTTTTGAAAAGTGAACAAAGTTTTTTCTTTCAAAACATCGTTTTTGTTTTTGAAAACATTGAAAATCAAAATTGTTGAAGAGTTGAAAAAGAAGCAATAGAGTATTGTTCTTTGATGCGTGATTTGTTGCAATTACATTTCAACAGAAATTTTTCATTGTAGTTCAAGGTTGATCTGGAAAATTTTCTCTTTCCCTCCCATATATAGGATTCATTGAACGAAAAGTGATATATTTCATTCTCATCCTGCATGGTTGGGTCAGAGTCATACAACATAAGTTTCATTTCCGTTACCTTTGAGTAAACAACAACCCTTAATAACACTGCGTAATCATAAAATTCATCTAGTAACTCTTTTATAGGGCTCTTTTACACCAACATTTAGCTAGGCTAGCGCTTTGGAGTAGGAAGAGAGATACACTCTCCAAAAGCTCAAAACACACAATAGCATCTTGTGTAGGGAGTGTTAAAATCCATTTGCAACATCCTATCCTGGGAAGCCCTTCTCACACAAGGGTCAAGCACAAGGTCGCATTGGTATTGGCAAAGTTACTCACCCTTCTTTGTTGGTATCAGTGTAGAGAGTGCATGTATTACAGGGATCACTCGGAGGTATACACACAATGATGAGTGGAAGCCTTTTGAGTTGATTTCGGGCTAGATACCCTGCCCTTGCATGTGGATCGGACTGTCGACTGTTCCCCTAGGATTTATTGTTATTGGTGGTGACCTTAGTAGCCTCTCTCTCTAGGTTCTTACCCGAGGTGACTGTGGAGGGGAAAGTCTTCACGGTACCTGGAATTGACGTTGACCAAACTCACTCGGGCTCCTTGGAGGGTATACCCATGATTATGTGTGGGAGCTTGCACCAGGGTGTAAGTCCGTTAAGAAGGTCGTCAGCGTAACTTTTCCACCCTCTCCCCACCCCTTCTCGTCTCGTTGTTGTGACGTTGGATTTCATCACCAACTAGTGGCTTTGAAATTAGAAGGTCTTTATTTCTTGGTGATTGCTTCCTAGCTTTTGTTTACTAGCGCGTGTTGTTTGTTTCTCGACGTTGACTATAGGATTTTCTTCGTGAAGTTTGTTACTCGTTTACAATAGCTCTCCCCCGTTGTTCACGTAGAATGTAGGGTTTATCTCCAGAGCATCTGGACGATTCTCAACCCTTGCCTACAGGTACAACTGAGGGCTCTCCTTGGCAGAGTGAAGCCACATTCGTCACCACACCACAAGTGGCACAAACTGACTCTCTAAAATCTTTCTGAATTACCAATACTCGAGAGGACTTTCGACTTCACCTTGGTTCTGAGCGACCATTTATGCAACTGAATTCTTCCGGAGAACTAGTTGTTACATCTTCTAGATCACCCGTTGGGCCTTTTCCCAGCATAGAAGGCCAAGATCCTTTTTGGTCTACATGTGTTTTCCGAAGGGACCTTTTTGGTCCTGTTTCACCCGTGATTTCTGAAATTAATCCTCCTGTGATTTTCGATATCTCTAATCTCGAGGCAGTACCGTTGACTACCACTTATCACTTTACTGTCCCTGCCGAAATGGCCCATCTCACGAATACTACGAGTGTCCCAACCAGGTTCACTGCAGCTGGTCTTGCTCCTATAAATACGCAGCGAACGCCTAATGTCACTTCGACGCTACCACCTGGATACCATGCGTTGAATGCTTCTATTCCAACACCTCCGCAAACCCCATCCGGTTCTCCAGGTGGTTCATTTTTTCCTGGGCACCCTATTCTCGGTTTTATTCCGACGCTCCCTCAATTTCCTTCTGGAAGTCCTTTCTTATCTTCCACTGGAAATCCTAATCCTAGTGGCACTATCCCGTCCATTACGCCAAACTTGTAGATTCTCGTTGGTGGATAAGGTGGTACGATTCAACTTCCTCTTATCGGACACATTCCAATTACTACACAACCTTCGATTGGGACAAAAATTCCGGTTGGAACACCACCTATGATAGGGGGACCAACCCCCCCTTTTGGACAAAATATACCTCCCTCTTTGGCCCAGTATTGGAATCAGATGATACAAAATCCTCCTCAAACGACTGGGGGGCAACAGTTGCCTGTCCCTACTATAAGCAAACCATATCCAGGTATACCCAATCCTATTTGGAGTCCGAATGCTCAAACTCATGTCCCCGCTCAAGGTTCCAATCCTTGGAGCTACTATCCTCTTCAACCACCATCGAATCTGCCTGGGTCTTCCCATTATGCGCAGACTGCTTACGGTCCTACTGGTTTGCCGACAAGGCTTCCACCCCAAAGCCACCAATACCCGCAGATGAATCGACAGTTACCTTTTCTTGCTACTTTGGATTTGCTGGATTTGTCAAGGATTTTAAATGATCCTATTCGTCACTCTCCCCAATGGCCTATTATTCCAGCCAAACTTCCATTGGAAATTCCTAAATTCGACGACAAAGTGGGAGAGGACCCAAACAATCACGTTATGACTTTTCACCTATGGTGCTCATCCAACTCATTGATGGATGACTCTATCCATTTACGTCTTTTTCAACGAACCCTTACTGGTTCTGCTGCAAAGTGGTATATTGAATTGCCACGAGGTTTTTTCTCTGATTTCAACACCCTAGCTATGGCTTTCCTTACACATTACCAGTTACCGATCCGTTATGATATCGGGACTGATATTTTGACTTCCTTCAAACAGACAAAAGGCACTCATATATCTGATCATATCCATGAGTGGCGAAGGAGACGACGTCTCATTAAACTTGAGCTTCTTGATCAGTCACTGGCAAAATGGTTTACAAAATCATTTGTGAACGAAATTGGTAAGGACATTTCCATGGGTGGTGTTGTCATGGAAGAGGAGGCTATAAGTCGTGCTCAATATCTTGATCTCGTTTATTTGCAAACGGGGACCCTTTACGATTTATTACCTGATTTACCTCGTCCTAATACTTCCAGTACTTCAACTACTTCCGTTGCCTCACATGCAGCTGATGCTGTGATTGGTACTGCCCAAACCCAATCACATTCTGTTTCAAGCACAACCCCTAAATCTGCTTCTTCTAATGTTCAAAATGCTCCGTCTCTTGCCACTCCCACCAACAAAACTTCTGAGGTAAATGTAGTCCAATCTACCCTAGCCGGTAAAATCAAATGTAAAAAGGGGAGAGGTAAGAATAAGGCGGGCAAAAATAATAATCAAGAAGAGCAAACTAAAACCACTCCCGTTGAAGAACGAGATAAGTGCAAACCCCGATACCCTTGCCTTATCTGTGGTGACGATCACTGCACGAAGGATTGTCCACGACGTTCAGAGGTCACTAAGTTCCTTCAAGGAGCTCCAAAACCACCTACACCGACAGTCTTGTCCCAACCCTTCCCGTCTCAACAACAGGCTCAGTTGGTCATTCATGACCAACCCTCCTCTTCTACGACATCATATGTTTTGATGTGTACTGGTGATTCTAAGAAGAACAACATTGCACTCACTACTCGAGCCAAAGATTATTCTCCATCTAAGGAGAAGGTTGATGATTTACCTCCTTCGTTGGTCCAACTCTCTCCCGTGACTCCACCTACTAATGGTCCTCTTCATCTCGAATGACCGAACCTTGATACAGTTCTGCGACCACCCCCAAAAGGTGTCGTTAGGAAATCAGCTTTCAATCCTCATGCTCATGCGGCCCAGAACTACAGTATTGTTGAAGATCTGGCCCAGGCAGCTTCAGTGATGTCAGCCCTTGAAGTCCTTCAGACTTGTCCTGCACAACAGAAGGCACTGTTGAAAGCTATAGGTGGAATTGACCCGACAGATACGAATTTGATAGTCTTTGACTTGGAAGATCACATTCCAAGGTTACCTCCTCAACTCACATTTCAAATACAAGTGGTTGTCTCCGAAAAAAACATTTGCCGAACTGTTATCGACGAGGGTGCCTCGACGTGTGTTATGTCTCTTGCTTGTTGGAAAGCCATTGGCTCTCCTCATTTGAATGAATCCCAGAACACTCTTAAAGCCTTCAGTGGCTCCAGTTTTAATCCCTACGGTGTTCTTCCTTCGTTGCCCATCACGTTATAAGGTAAAACAGTCCAAGTCGAAGTGGAAGTCTTTGACGCTCCCCTTGATTATAATCTTCTACTTGGTTGCAGCTAGATCGATTCCATGCGCGCTGTTGTGTGCACACTTTTTTGTGTAGTACATTTCCCTCATCAAGGAAAGGTTGTTACTGTTGACCAACTTGCCTTCTTCAATTCTGATACCCGTACTGGCAACGTGCCATTTATTGCTAAAACCCCACCGGGTTATGAGAACGTCGGTGTAGGTCTTTTAAAGGACTCCTCGTTAATGGGTACTTTTTCCATTCCACCACCCGATGTCCCACGCCCGTCAGTTGCTTCTATCAACATGATCTCCACAGTGCCTCATGAACTTCCTACGTCTCATGACCCTTGTATAGTCCTTGATCCGGGAGATCATCTTCGTTTCGGCGACGCCATGCTGTTAAGTCCGGTCGAATCCGCCTACCAGGCCATTCAATCGGAAACACCTTCTACACCCTCTCTTGATGAGTTGTCTCCCGATCCTTTTTGTGTTATTTTTCCCACTGATGAGATGATCATGTCCGTCATGGAGGACACCCCTTGGGATGATGGGAATCATCGTTCCATACTTTTTCTGGAGCAACATACTCTTGAGAACTACCAATGGATTTCGACTGTGTCGACCGTTGTTGTCATCTCGATGGTTCCCGCGACTATACACGATGTGTTTGCTGAAGGGAACTTAAGTAATATCTCGCCCACGATTCCCATTGACATATCCATTAAACCTGGGATTGTCGAAAATGTCCATATTGGAGCTTCGTGTTCCCCTGACGAAATAGTCACCTATACTTCTCTATTCAAAGAATTTCGTGACATCTTCGACTGGATCTATGAAGAGATGCCAGGTATCGACCCTGCAATTGTTGTACATGAGATAAAGACATACCCCAGAGATAAACCTGTCCAGCAACGACTTCATCCAGTTCACCCACGTAAAGCAGCTGCTATAAAGCTCGAAGTCGAGAAACTTCTAAAAGCCGGCTTTATTTATCCGGTGGCTCTTACAGACTGGGTTTCCAATATTGTCCCAATTGACAAAAAAGGAGGCACCATTCGCATATGTGTTGATTATAGGGATATCAACAAAGCTTGTCCGAAGGACAAATTTCCTACCCCCTTCGTTGATCAGATTGTCGATGACTGCGCCGGAAGTGAAATCTTCTCTCTCATGGATGGTTTCTCTGGCTATAATCAAATTAACATTACTCCCGTGGATCAACATAAGACTACCTTTATTTGTCCTTGGGGTACTTTTGCCTATAGGAAACTTCCTTTCGGTCTCAAGAATGCTAGCACGACGTTTCAACGTGATATGTCTTATGCTTTTCATGATATCAAGCATATCATTCAACCCTATTTGGATGATTTACCCACTCATTCTATGTGCAGAGTCGATCACCCTACCCACCTCCGAGCCATTTTTGTTCGCTGTCGGTTCTATCGTATACGTTTAAATCCTCATAAATGCATTTTTTGCGTAGAATATGGCCGTCTTCTAGGTTTTATCATTTCGCGTCAAGGGATCCGGGTGGATCCTATTAAGGTTGAGGTAATTCTTAATCTCCCTCCTCCTTCTACACTGCGCCAGTTGCAAAGTTTGCAGGGGAAAGCAAACTTTCTTCGTCGTTTTATCCCTAATTATGCCGAGATCACTCGTGGTTTTACGCGGCTACTTAAGAAATATTCAGAGTTCATCTGGGATACCATTGCCAACAATGCTTTTGAATCTTTAAAGTTGTCCCTAACGCAAACTCCGCTTCTCTTTCCTCCCGATTACAATCATGATTATTTCCTTTATCTTGTTGCCTCAGAGTACACTATTGGCATGGTTCTCGTCCAAGAGGATGTTGCGCACGACGAACATGTTATTTACTACTTGAGTCGCAGTCTCACACCAACTTAAATCAAGTATCAACATGTCAAAAAACTAGCCTTGGCTGTCGTTCAAGCCATCCAACGCTTCTGGCACTATATCCTCTCACGCAAGACTACGATGATTTCTCATTGCAACCCTATGCAACATATTTTGACACGTCAATTGCTCGAGGGAAAATACTCCAAATGGATTGTGATACTCCAGGAGTTTGACTTGGAATTCGATCGTGCCAAGTCTAAGAAGTCTTTAGTTTTTGCTGAGTTGATATACGATTTTCCTCATCCTGCAATGGAAAATGTAGCAGTAGATTCATTACCCGATGAATCTCTTTTCTTTATTAGCACTGATGATCTTTGGTATGGGGATATCATTATATATCTTCAAACCCAGACTTTCCGGCCTACTTTGTCTAGTACTGAACAACGTCGCATCCGCTATCAAGCTCATCAATACATTATCATCGGGGATACTCTTTATTGTCGGGGGATTGACTCTATTTTTTGACGTTGTCTAATATTTGACGAAGCCGAGAAAGCTCTGAATGACTACCATTCCAGAGCATGTGGTGGTCATATGTCTGGGTATGCTACTGCCCAAAATATCTTACGCACAGGGTATTTTTGGCCTTCATTGTTTAAAGACTGCATCACGGCTGTTTAGAAATGCCATGCCTGCCAGACCTATAATAAAAAAATCCAGTCACATCCTGCTCCTCTTCATCATGTGGTCTCAGTTGGTCCCTTTGCGAAATGGGGCATCGATTTCATGACATGTCACCCTCACTCAGCCGAGGGGCATGGTTACATTATTGTAGCCGTTGATTACTTTACGAAATGGGCCGAGGCGATGCCGACATTTGACAACATTGGAAAGACTGCAACCTTATTTCTTTTTAACCATGTCATAGCTCATTTTGGTGTTCCCCAAGCTATCTTCACTGATCACGGTAGACACTTTAGGAATTTTATGATGTCCGAACTTACTGAGAAGTTGGGTCTTCGTCATGATAACTCAGCACCCTATTATCCACAAGCCAACGACCAGGTCGAAGAAATCAACAAAGTTCTCATAACTATGCTTCGTCGAATGATAGGGATTCATAAAACAAGTTGGCACACAATGTTGTTTTCGGCATTGTGGGCGTACCGGACATCTGTTAAGTCCGCTACTGGGTTTACGCCTTTTGTATTAGTCTATGGTGTGGAAGCCATTCTTCCTATCAAATGCGAGATACCTTCTTTGAAGCTAGTTGTTGAACTCCTACCCAACACTTCTGCTGAAGAAGAACGTCTATTGTATCTTATGCGATTAGATGAAACTCGACGTGACGCCACTCTAGTAATAGAAACCCAGAAAAAACGTGTCAAGGCCCAATATGACAAGCATGTCAAGCCTCGCGTTTTCTTCGAAGGTGATCTTGTTCTTCTCTATGAACAGGATCGAGATGTGTTAGGAGCTAGAAAATTCGAACCCATGTGGGGAGGTTCTTATAGTGTTCGTCGAGTTTTGGAAAAAGGAGCATATGAGTTGGTAGATTACGATGGTATCCCTTTGAGTGAACCCAGGAATGGGTTGTACTTGAAGAAGTACTATGCATAAATCATCTGTGCACAAGTACTTGTATTTTATTGTATCATACGTTTGGTGTGTTACTATAGTTTTCTTTTGTCGTTATCTGGTCTCTACCCTTATGTGACATTGTGTTTGATTTCCATATGTTGGAGTCTTCGCTACCCTATATTGGCTTCGCTGATGGCGCTAGCCGTAGTACTCATAACCTTACTTCTGCTACGTGGGAAATATATGCCCCAACAAATGAACTTGTATCTTTACGAGGCGTGTGCCTTGGCCGTGTGACCAACAACATTGCAGAGTATAGCGCCGTTATTGAATTATTGGTTGATGCTATCTCGCTTGAAATTCGTCATTTGGTTGTGCGACTTGACTCGCAGGTTGTATTACTACAGTTAAGTAATATCTACTCGATTCGAAGAACTACTTTGTTACGGGTGTATTTGTGAATTCACCTCTTGGAATGTTATTTTGATCACATTGAATATCAACATATTCCTAGATGTCTAAATACATTAACAGATGCATTGGCTAATTATGTATTGGATAGACATTTGAATCATTTATAAATCAAAAACATCGAAATTCACACAATATAAAGTAAACCGGTAGAAGTCGTCTGTATATATAACGATATAAAAGAGTTTTTTACAAAAATTTTTTTAGAAGACCAAAATGTCAAAAACTGAAGCTTATAGCTTCTACATAGTGACATCATGGATGACGTTCACGATAACAAATGACTGCCCTAGCAACCCTACGGAGCACTCGAATCATAGATGATGATACCCCTACAGTATGACACTGATCACGTCGTGGAACCTCTTCCAGAGTCATGTCTGGAATGTCTGCAGTCAGGCCCTCTAGATTCTATTCCACTATTTGATAATCCTCAACATACTGTGGTGCTGCCACTACCTCTCCTTGTCGCTGAATGGGAGAAGTGCCTGGAGGTCTGTAAGGACCAACATCTGTGTTATCAACAAATGATTTTGTATTAGTCTTTGGATGAACATATAAAACAAAAACATTTGAATATGATAAAAAATTCAAAAACATTTAAAAAGAGAAAAATGCATGTACTTCTTACCAAGGTCACCCTACTGAGTATCCTCTGGCAGTGCTAAATCCGGATCTCCTCGGAAATCCAACCCGGCATAAGCGTAGTCATCAACCATCAACATCTAGGTTTGAAGCTAGTCAAAGAAAGTATCATCGTACTTGATGATCGGTCCTGCTACGTGCTGGGCCATGAGCCGACACCATCTCAGCATCCTTGGATCTCTGGGACCGGGTATATTCCACTCAACCTGAAGTCTCAGTACGGGAACCCTCTCAAGGAAGAAGGACACCAACAAAGATCCATACCCGAATTGCTTCAGGTTACCGCGTCTGCATTTAGTTAATTGGTTTTTGATACTGTGAAGCACAACATCTGCCCAGTTGAACACCTGAGGCTCAGTACACTCGATGGCATACTGGAAGTAACTCTGTAATGCCATGTGAGGAGAATAACTCCCGACCATCCGAGCTATGGTGAATAGGATAGTGCGGAGGGTCAAATCTCGTACCCCCCAAATAGCTACTTTTCCTTTCTTTCTCTCAGCTTATGGAACACAATGTATATGGCAATACTAACTCATCTGTAGCCCACCACCTCTGCTACCAGTTAGGCTAACATAGTACCCACGCCGGGACAATCTAGTCAAAAAGTAAATGTCCTCAATGTCTAAGGACAGTGTGTGGGCCCCCACATGAAATACCTGTTGATCAGGGTCCCACATACGCACCAGGTACTCTAACAACCTAACTTGGGCCCTCATGCCCGGGATACGGAAGTATTTCAAGAGACCACAGTCTCAAAGCAGCGATAGTAGGCGGATGATTTTCGGCATTTGCATTGTCTTCTTCATGTTCCCTTTCACGCCATTCTAGCACCATTCTGATGGCTAATTATCTGCATAAGGAACACAAAGAGAAGATTAACAACTATTTTCATGAATTCATTCATTTTTATTGGCTAAATTTTAAAAAAAAAATTGAGCTTTGCAGTTCTCGCAGGTGCCCTTTGTGCACAGTGCGAGAACCTTGCAGGTGGCCTTAGGCTCACCTACGAGAACGCCTCATTTTCGCAGGCCCCGTATAGCATGCCTGCGAGAATGGCAACGTGCATGTAGGGCTTTGAAAATCAACTTAAAAATGCAAATTTAACCAATGAAATTACAAAATTAAACCATGAAAGTGTTAAGGACGAAGAGCTTACCTAACTGTCGCAG
The DNA here is from genome assembly GCA_009831015.1 of Picea engelmannii. NCBI lineage: Eukaryota > Viridiplantae > Streptophyta > Pinopsida > Pinales > Pinaceae > Picea > Picea engelmannii. The sequence continues at coordinate 27,406 of ML867806.1, forward strand.
ACGGCTTGTTGAATGGTCTCTCATAGCTCCTACAATCTGACGCCGAACTTGGAGGGTAAAAGAGGGGTTTTTTTAGCTCAATAGTGGAAATGTAAAAATGATGTGGTAAAAAGAGTATTTACTCCTTTTATTTACTTTTACTATGTCATTTGGTTTTTTATGCTTATTTATATATTTAACCCTAATCCCTAATGTCATGTTGAGTGTAACTCTTGCAAGCGTGATGACTTTGATGATCAAGTCTCGGGATATGGACATAGTTTTTCTTTTTCCATCATGTGTTTTCATTGTTTTTTATGGTTTTTACATAAAACCTCGAGCGTCGTTTTTGTCCGTTCTTGTGCTCGTAAATACATGAGAACGTGATCAAGAATATTTTTATCACTTTTTCGGGCTCAACAAGGTTATACGAAAAAGGAACCCCCTGGAGTCCTCTTTAATCTCTTTTCAGACTCTCTAAACATGAAAATATCGCCGAGCGACCTTGCTATTTTCACGCTCGATAAAGTATTTGAAGTAAGCGTATGGTGAGCGATAATTTATCTCTTTTTTGGTCTCGCCCAGACTATTTTACGAACAAGGAACTGAGAGAGTTCTCTTTTAAGTGTTTTTCCAAACTCTATAATCTTGAAAAACCTTCGATTTTTCTATCTCTGGACTCGTTAAACAAACATTGACAGACCCGTAACGGGACCGAACCACTCCTTCTTAGGGTTCGTTAAACATACTTCGAGGGACTTGTCTGAAGGATGAGCTTATATCAACAAGCATATGTTATCCTCCTCAAGCTTGCGTAAAAATAAAGAGGTACTCGCCAGAAATGGTGGGGGGGAATTTGGGAAAGGGATATGTTTTCATTTTCGTATTAATTGGCAGTAAGTGTCGCTCTTGAACATGAAACCCCCTATTCATCATTTGAAGCCGGTTTGGGAAATCCATTTGTCTCTCATTCGATTTTCTACAAGGTCATTCCCTGTGTCATATTTGAGTCAATGCTGCCAAATCATTGGTCGTGTCATTCATATGTTCAAGAGAAGTCCATCTGAAACCTATATTGAGTCGGCCATCTGCAGTTTTCCATTCTTTCCGTGTCGGCCTTCCCTGTGTCCGGTCTAATTTGCAAAATACTCTGTTTCATCTTCAAAATCTGTTACTCATTTCGTGTCATTGATGGGGGATACATCAAGGCCCTCCTGTGACAATTTTTGTTCCGTCGACTTCAGCTCATTATCCAGAATCAAGAGTTAGAAATTATTTGGTACCTTGGAGCTTGCATGCCTCAATGGCAGGTTTCTTGGCTTTCGATAGTGGGTTTACATCATTGACCTCTGATCAAAAGATTCCATCGGATGTTCGACTTCAACTCATTTATTCACACTCGATGGATTGTATTATGGTACCTTGGGAGTCATTGAAATCAATGGTGATTTCCCTCGCACTTGTTAATGGTTTCATAAATGACCGGTAATCAAGTGGTTTCTACCATGTTCGACTTCAACACATGTAATCACATGGTTAGATTCGTACTTTGGGTGAAGAGATTGAAGACTCTGGATATCATCTTTGTGATCCAGGTTGCGATGGAGTATGTATAATTTGTGACACATAGATCCACTGTGTATGTCTCGTGGCTATGTCGTCTTGCTTTGAAATTTCTCGCATAGATCCACAGTGTATTCCGGTGGCTATGCTATATTTTGACGGCATGGATCCACAGTGTATGATTGGTGGCCATGACCCATGTCTATAATGTCATCAATCTATGATCTGAGTATAGGAATGCCTACCTCAGAATTGGTATATATGATATTCTGCAGATGCTTGGTTGTTCGCAGGTTTCCGATTAGGTGTGCTCCTGGTTCCCGACACACACATGCAGCTTACAAAGTCTTTCGGCTATCACTGGTTCTAACCTCATACTTTGGGGGGCATTCTGTTACCCATGATTTTGGTATTCGTGATGATGTATTGATGATGATGTACTCAATCTCTTCATAAGAACTTTTACCTGAGAAAAGTTACTTTCTTCTCTTTCCAGAAATCTCATTTTTGAAGAAGGTTCGCAGGCTGCTAGTATATTTGCCTGCAAGAATGCCTGATTCTCGCAGGCTACCTTAAGCTAGGGTGCGAGAAGTTCGCACTGTGTTGAACTTCTAGGGTGAGAACTCTTCTTAAAGCAAGGAAAAAGATGAATTCTTGAAGCTTCTAGAAGGGAATCTTCTAGAAGAATGGGTTGGCATTCGAATGGTTATCCTAGTACTAGATTCCCTGATATTTTGGGATCATTCTTATCCAAGTAACCAATTCATTCTCTCCTATATATTGAGTGAATTCTCATGGAAAAGGTTAAGCAAGATTCATTGGAGAATTGGTGAAAGCATTGTGTGAAGGACTGAAGCTACAACAGCTTGGAGACTCCAACAAGTTTATCAAAAGGGGTTGATCTTCTTCATGCAAGTGAGCAAGTGTGTGTGTCGAAGTCAACGGCCATCGAAAGGAAGTTTGTGACATCAAGGCTCAAGTTGTAATCTTTACTTTCCATTAATATGATACAGTAATATGTCCCTTTCCCATAAAGCTAATTCTACTTTATTGTATAATTCCTTGATCATATACATAGATTGTCTGTTGAATAGATTGTGCTTTCTTCACTTTGGTTGGTTTGTGTTGTCTTGGTCTTGGCTGCACGAGAGAACTGGAGCGAAGCGAGAGCAACAAAGACCATAGGAAGTGATAATAAGGTATGTTCTTTGTTCTTGCCTCCTATTTAATTCAATGGTTAGAATCTAGGGAAAGAGTCATGTTCTGTCTTGCTTTGTTATAGATCCAGGTGGATCTAGGGAGATCGGTTAGTGTCTGCACTTACAGATTTATCCAATAACAGTGTGTATTTATGTATTGCAAGTATATGCTAGATTTCTAAGAAAACTTTCTATTTTATTCACTGAAACATCTCAGTTCCATTGCACCAATCCACTTCATCAATTCCATCCTGTGATATCATGGCCAATACTCAATCCTTTCCCTCTTAGTTAGTTTTCTAGTGTTTTCTATTAATCAATAGTATAATTACATGCTTCATAATCGTATTATATAAAGTCTTAACATAATTACAATCATGGGGGAAAACATGGTGTTACATTTCATTGCCCCTTAAAGAAACACCATCCTCATTGTTTAAAAAACCATATATATACAATTATGCAGAAAAAAAAAATGGGTATGCCACTCTCATGGCATCCTCCAGTTCCCAAGTAGCCTCTTCTGATCCAAAGTGCTTCCATTGCACCTTGAACTGCACGATGGATCGGTTCCAAAACATTGTTTCTCTCCTTTACAGGATGCATTAAGGTTTGGGTTGGAATTATCCCTCTGGTTCCACCTGTATCACAATCCAATCAATAACATGATTATAATCATGAACATATTTATTTAATAAATATACACATAACACATTGTGAGATATAACAATAGGTGGTAAGGAAATTCTATATGCTACTAGTCCCACTCTTTCCATGACTTCAAATAGTCCACAATAGCGAGGTGCTAACTTAGCATATTTCCCTATCCTTAGGGAACTCCTCTTAGGTTTCACCTTGAGATACACATGATCTCCCACCTTGAAATATTTGTGAGTTCTCTTACCGTTGGCATATCTCTTGTTTCTATCTAGGGCTATTTTCAAATTCTATCCTATTCTGATCATACCATGTTCCATTTCCTTAAAAAATTATGTTCCAAGTGTGATATTTTCCACCGGATTGTACCAACTAATTGGAACTCTACACTTTCTACCATATAGAACCTCAAATGGGCTCATTGTCAATGATTCATGATAACCATTGTTATAGGAGAACTCTACCAAGGGTAGATATTATTCCCATTTCTTGGGTTGATGCATAACATGCATCCTCAACACATCCTCTATCACTCTATTCACTCTCTTGGTATGGACATATGTTTGGGGATGGTAGGCCATGCTAAACGCTAACTACGTTCCCAAGCCTGCAAACAAGCTTTTCCAAAAACTTGAGGTGAAATTAACATATCTATCATAGATTATGATCTTGGGTAAACCATGCAATCTAAATATATCCTTCATGAAAATGTTAGCTACGTCTATGGATTTGAAAGTAGATTTAATAGGAATAAAGTGAGATTCCTTGCTCTACTTATCCACCACTACCATGATTTCATCATGTTGCTTAATTTTACTTGACAAACCCGTAATGAAATTCATGGATATTGTCTCCCATTTCCATTCTAGATTTGAAAACAACTACAATAATCCTCCAGGGTGTTTGTGTTCAACTTTTACCTGCTGACATTCTAAACACTTGGAAATATACTAAACAATATATTTCTTTATTCTTGGCCAATATTACAACTACCTCACCTTGTTACCATATTCTGGTAACCAAGATGACCTAGATAAGGTATCTTATGAAATTCATCCATGATCAGGCTCCTCATCTATGATGAATTAGGAACATACAACCTATTGTTGTACAACAACAAATTGTTAGTCACAAGATGATAGCCTTCATACATTCTCTCTATGGGATCGTTATGCAAACCTTCTTTCACCTGATTGAAGAACTCATCTTCCTGTGAGAGGATTTTTATCCTCCACTGGATTTGATACTTTCCCACACTTGTTGTTTCTAAGTGTATCGAGTGCACACTCCAACTAATTTCATCCACCAATATGTTCTCCTTTCCATTTATGTATTTGATTTCAAAATTCAAATAAGTAATCAGTGCCATCCACCTGGCATGTCTCGCATTCAACCTTGGTTGGTCAAACAAATAATTCAGACCACAATGGTCTATCATCAAGACAAATCTTCTTCCAAGAAAGTAATGTCTCCACATATTCAACGCTTGCAAAATTGCAAGGAGCTCTAGATCGTGGGTGACATACCTCTACTCATGCTTGTTTAGATTTCTTGATTCATAACTGATCACTTTCCATTCCTCCATGAAAACTCAACCGAGTGCTTCCTTGAAAGCATCAATATAAACCAAGAAATCCTTTTTAGGGTTTGTAATATTCAAAACAGAGGCATTGGTCAAAAGATGCTTTAGCTGCTGAAAGTTGGCTTTACACTCTGATGACCATATAAATTTCTTCCCCTTCATCTATAATGAGGTGTAATGGTATGATCAATATTATAAAATGTCTTAATGAATCTCTGATAATACTCATCTAATCCCATGAAATATATTACCTCTGTTACATTTTGAAGGGTAGGTCAATCCATTATTTCCTTGATCTTTTAAGGATATACTTCCACTCCTTAAGATAATATTATGTGGACTAAATACTGGATTTCCTTTTGAAATAAATCACATTTTTTGAACTTAGTATACAACCATTGATCTCTCAACACCTGTAGCACCATCCTGAGATTCTCTTCATGATCTTCCCTAGTCATGGAATAAACCAAAATATCATCAACAAACACTAAGATAAACTTGTCCAAATATTTGTTGAGAACACAATTCATCAAGAACATGAAGGTAGTTGGTGCATTGGTAATCCCAAATGGCACCACCACTAGTGACCATACATTGTTCTAAAGGTTGTCTTGTGGATGTCCTCATATTTAATCCTAACTTGATGGTATCCAAATATTAGATAAAATTGTAGCTCCTCTAAGCTGATAAAAAAGATCATTGATCCTAGTGTTATAGTCCAAAAATTCTCTACCTATGCATACATGGCACTGGCCTTTCCATTTACACAATCTGCCAAATTACTGTTGAGGATCTTTCTTTAAAATACCATTTTTTGGAACATGTATGCATATTGCTGAACTATAGCCCGCGTACACATGCAAGTTGCATACTATTTAGCCCATGTACATACATGAGCTGCATGCTAGACAACCCATGTTTACCTCCAAAAGTTGCAAAAAATATATAATTGCAAGGAATTCAGCAGAGTTTATGGGATATCGAGGGTTTCCCATCTGTTTCACCCATTGTAGCCCATCCCCAAACTGAATAACCATATTTTTCTCATATAAAAAGAGGTCTTGGGGTCCCATTTAGAAAAAAAAAGCAAGAGAACAAGTAAACTCTGCCAAAATACCTTCCTCTTTTGATCCAGGTGGATATCGGTGGCCACCCACCTTTTCTGACTGGCTCAAAACAGTTTTCTGGCAATTTTGGCAATTTACTATTTTTAGCAGGTTTTAACTTCCGGGGCCATTTTGAGGGCCTAAATGAAGGTTTTTTAAGATATAGGTTCTCAAATATATCCAAAGGCATGATTGATCCCCCAAAATGAATCTCCTCAATGATACCTTTCCAACGAGCTATCATACGCCTAAAACGAAGATCGTATGCAAAAGTTACAACCCCGGGAAGTTGATGTACTAACTTACCCAAACGAGGCCCACATGACTTTTGGCACTTCATCTCCTAGGGTTAGGTTTTTGAATGTCTAGGAATTTTTTCATTCATGTTTATTGTAAAAAGGCCTCTAGAGCCTCATTGTAATCATCTTCTTGCAAATGCGAGTAGCAGTCACATCGACACGAAATGAGATCGGAGATATAATAAAGAAATGCACAGAGATATCGCAGATATTCAATAATATAACAGAAATGTATCAGATATGCAACCATAAACAAAGATATACAGTAATACACGATTTCTATTAATGAAAGAAATGTATAGAGACTGTAAAAATACAGAGTGAAAGACTCGCTAGAATGGTCGCAGCTTATCTCTGGGAAGAGATGTGACTGTGTTGATGGGCGAAACAGTCCATCCGTCAACTGGGAGAGTGGAACCGGTCCGAGGTTGTCTAAATAACCCAAGCCGTTTGGTATGGACCACCCTGACGAGTTTAACGGCTCCGTTGGCCGCTCTAAGGTCTCGTAAGGAAACCAAAGAGAAAGTGATCTGAGCTAAATAATCTAAACTAAGGAAACTAGAAACTAATAAAAACAAACTACAATAAACTAACTAAAAGAAATCAAACTAAATTAGAGGAAACTAGAAACTAATAAAAACAAACTTAACTAAACTATGCTAATCTAACTATAAACTACTAACTATGATTATAATAACTCAAATCAACTACTTAATTATCAGCTATGATCATTTCTTATGCACAAATATACAATATGGACAAATCACAGATTTGATCAAAACCTGCAAAACTCATGTGTTCCCTGCCCTAAGACAGCCGAGGGTCTCTTTTTGTCTTTTTTATATTTATAAAACAGAAAGAAAGCTAACTGAAATTAAACAATCTAACCTAAATCTACTTAAAATGCTAATTAATTAAAACAATAAACACCTAACTAATTAACCT
>ML867807.1:0-16468 GCA_009831015.1 Picea engelmannii
TCAAAATTGGGATAAGAAGAATTTGGCTTAATATCAACTTTAGCGGGTAATGTCTTCATGTAATTTGTGTATTGTTTTAATCATTGTTTAGTGAGTATCGTCTTGATTTATATTGAGCATTGTCTTAACATAATTTGGATATCGCCTAGTATGATTGAGTATTTGTTTACTAAATCCTGACTGGAATTCGTTCCCATTTGTTCATCCTTGTAACGAAATCGAAATCTAGTTGAATATCCTCTTGACTAGTTGTTCTTTAGAATTATTTCAATGAAAAAAGAAAAAAAAAATCTGAATGTAAACAAGTTCGTGTATGTCAATATTTACACCTTTACCTTACTGCAAGGTTGAAACTTTTATTTTAAAAACTAAACCTTTCTTAGTTGCTTTTAGATAACAACATGGTAAGTCTACCTTCTAAACTACTTCAATTTTCATTGTTCAAATGGGATAAACGGAATAACGATATGATATGGTTCACTAAGGCCTTTGTCTTAAATTAGATAACCGGGTTATATGCTATATCAATGGTTTTATTTGTTTGGATTCATTACTTTAATTACTATAATCGTTTCCACAGTCTTATAATTTAGTTATATATATTACTTTAAATTCAATATTGTAATAGTAGTAATGGGTTAGTAATGATGCACTATCACAAATGCTAGGTGGAAGAATGTCAGATTAAAGTTGGAGTGCATATTCACCCTAATAGAACTAGATGCATTTAACATCCATTGTGAATTGGCTTAGTTAAAATTTTAGTCATTTTGTTGGCCTACTAGTAATGTCACTTATGTTTCAAACCTTGGTGAAATCCCGACTAGCTTAATTGAATCTATATGATGTTGATACGAATGGCGCCTTGAAGTATTGTGGAAGACTACCTTGCATCTTGTTTTGAAATAAATTTGTTTTCCTTTCACTCTCACTTATGTCGTTTCATGATGGATTTCGTAATCAAATTCTCTTGCATCGTGGAATTCTTGTGATGTGTATTGGTTATCGTCGCACAGCGATCGTCATTGTGGTTTGTTGATTTAGCATTTTTGTTCGGTCTGATTGGTGTTAATGGGATGTAGACACCTCCATGTTCCTCAGAACAGTCGCCAACCCTGAGACCTTAAATGGTTAAAATCGATGGGAACCTGGTCTTGAGCATTGATTATGTGTCTTGGAGGTCCTAACCATTGCAGGGTAGGACGGGTAGGAAGTCATTCTTTTTATGGTCGATTGATGGTCGTTTAATGCTTGCAGTACTTGTTGTGTGCCTTATGTCGTCTTGATGTGTTCATCGTGGTTGCGTCTGGTTAGTTGTCGGGTGGCGACGTAGAGTCAAATGTGTTTGTTTCCCTTGTACATGTGTGCACACACTTTTAAAAACAAAACAAAAAATCCACTTGTTATAAGAGGTTGTTGTCTTGACGAACAGGAGGTCCTCACATATGGTATCAGAGTCGGCTCGACCCGCAACTTGGGATTCGCTACGGCTTTCGTTGACAGGATTTGATTTGATTATACTGTTGTTGATCGAGTTGATTGGGTGCGTGCAGGTAATCATGGTTAGAGGACATCGCAGAGGCAGAGGACGGGGTGCTAGGGGAGGAGGCGTGACGCCTCCAACAGCATGCACACCTGAGGGGTCTAACCCCCGGGGAGGCGAGCAGGTTCTCGGATAGGAGAAGATAGCAGTTGGCGATGTAGTTGGGATGATGAGATGTTTTCAGCACATGTCCGAGGCACTGATCAGCCGTTTGGACATAGATGAGGCTAGGGCGTCGGCACCTGTTGAGGTTCCATCACGTGCACTGGCCGTTACTGGTAGCATTCACCGTGAACTCGAGAAGGTCAAATTTCCTGAGTTCTTTAGTGCCCCAGGTGGCGCAACCGTCGAGGCATGGTTGGAGAACATGGCGATGTGCTTCGCACTTCACGATTATACCTCCAACATGAAGGTCTACATGGCAGTCTTTCAACTGAAAGGGAGCGCTCTTCTATGGTGGAAGATGCTCCTACCGCAGCTGAACACGGCCATTGAAGACGTGTCATGGGAACTGTTCGAGGAACGGTTCCAAGAGAGGTATCTTTCAGAGGAATTCATTGAGCGTCAGCTCAATGAGTTCAACGCCTTACGACAGGGAGGTCGTACGGTTCCCGAGTACGAGGCACGTTTTATGGAGCTACTCCGGTATGCTCCACACCTTAACATAGAAACACTTAAGGTCAACAAGTTCATGTTTGGCCTTAACGGAAGCCTGTGTGCAAAGGTCAGGATTTTAATGCCTCAAACCTTACACGATGTCGTCCAGAAGTCCCTCATAGCAGAGGAGGAGCTTATCAGCGGGGGTCAGACTAGGACTCTAGCGAGACCAATAGGGCAGGTTTCATCTGGGACACAGCAGCACCAGACACCAGCGAGACATGCGCCAAGATATCATGGCTTCCAGAGGGGATCCACTTTCACCACACCCCGATGATCGTCGCCTCAGCAGCGGACACCTTATGGGGGACCACAGCGCCAGCACCAGCGTCGCCCACAGCAACAGCAGTTTAGGCCTGTTCAGCAGAATAGACCAGGGTTCCAGACCAGTGGGTCGTCATCTTCTACTTCGGGTACCAGGACTACTGGGCTGAAGAAGGGGTGTTGGACGTGTGGGGAGCCACAGTACCAGCGCGACTGTCCAGTGGAGAGGACCATAGCATCCGAATTAGTCTGACCCACTACAGTGGGAGATTTGGGCAAGGCCCATCGGATTCATGCAGCGGTGAATAACCACCAGGCAGAGCACCAGTCAACTGTGCTCGAGACGATAGGTACTTTCGCTGACCAGACCCTTGGTATTTTGATAGACCCAAGTGCTACTGAGAGTTTCATTTCTAGTGCAGCGCTAAAAAGGATTAAGGTAAAGGCAGTCGATCAGGATGAGTTTAGCTTCGTAGAGATGGCTTCGGGAGCCAAGCAGAAGGTTGGAGGAAAAGTTACGAGTTGTGCCCTTAACCTAGGAGAGTTTGTCATGAGGGTCAACTTGTACATCACAATCTTAGGATCTTATGATGTCGTGATCGGTATGGATTGGTTGGAATCGCATGAGGTGATACTCAATTGTAAGACAAAACAGTTGAGCTTGGTTGATGACGAAGGATAGAGATGTGTGATTGTAGGACGGAACCAAGGATTTTCCCTGAGGTTCGTCTCTTCCTTACAGTTACGGAAGAGTATGTGCAAGGGGTGCAAGCTTTATGCGATCCTTGCGTTAAACGAAAAGGGAGTAGCGGAGGGTCTAGAACACCTTCCGGTGGTGAGAGAGTTTGCGGACGTATTTCTAGAGGAGTTACCTGGGATGCCGTCGGAAAGGGAATTGGAGTTTACCATAGACCTGAAACCGGGGACCGAACCGATAGCAAGAACACCTTATAGGATGTCGACCCCAGAGTTGCAAGAGTTGAAAATGCAATTGAAGGAGTTGCTGGACCTGGGACTGATACGTCTTAGTGTGTCACCGTCAGGTGCACCTGTTATTTTCATACGAAAGAAGGATGGTTTGTGGAGGCTTTGCACTGACTACCGTCAACTGAACAAGGCTACGATCAAGAATCAGTATCCCTTACCAAGAATTAATGACATGTTCGATAAAATGAAGGAAGCGACGGTGTTCTCCAAGATCAATTTGTGATCAGGGTATCACCAGTTACGGATCAAGGAGGATGAAGTCCCTAAGACCGCCTTTAAGATGAGATTTGGACATTACGATTTTATTGTTTTACCGTTTGGACTGACAAATTCCCCAGGAGTATTTATGAGTTTGATGAATGAGGTGTTCCGTGAGTACTTGGACAAGTTCGTCCAAGTATTCATTGACGATATTTTGATCTACTCTCGGATGACGGAGGAGCATGACGAGCACTTGCACTTGGTACTATAGTGTCCGTGAGAGCATCAATTGTATGGGAAGTTGTCCAAATGCTCCTTTTATCAATCGAGGATTCACTACTTAGGGCATGTCATCTCCGGTGAAGGTATCGTCATGGATCCAGCAAAGGTTGAGGCTATTATGGAATGTCATGTGCCGACGAATGTCACAGAAGTGCGTAGCTTTATGGGTTTAGTAGGATACTATCAACGGTTTGTCGAGGGATTTTCGAAGGTAGCAAATCCGATCACAGAATTGCAGAAGAAAAACAAGAAGTTTGTTTGGACCGAGAAATGCACGGAAGCATTTTGTAGGCTTAAAGAGTTTTTGAAAACAACGTCGATACTAAAGGTCCCTAACATGGATGCAGACTTCTTGGTATGCACTGGTGCATCCAAGGAAGGTTTAGGCGGAGTCTTGATGCAAGACGGACGAGTGATTGCTTACATTTCGAGGAAATTGAGAAGGCATGAGGAGAAATACGCGACGCATGATTTGGAGTTATTAGCCATCGTATATGCCTTGAAGGTTTGGAGACACTACCTTGTTGGATGAAAATTTGAATTAAAGACTGATCATTGTGGACTACAACACATTTTTATGCAAAGCGACCTGAACGCGCGACAACGACGTTGGTCGGAATTTCTTAGCGAGTACGACTTCGAGATTACCTACATAAAGGGAATAGTGAACCGAGTGGCGGATGCTTTGAGTCAAAGGCCGCGCATATTTTCGGTGTTGCCTCTTCAGACGAATCTACGTGAGAAGATCCTCACTTTACAGCATGATGATGACTGGTACAAAGAGGTCGAGGGTTTTATTGGACGAAACACAATGATGGTACCACGATATGAGGGATTTTCTTTTGATAGCGATGGGTTATTGAGGTTTAGAAGTCAGATTTACGTACCGCCAAATGACGAGTTGAGGATGTTGATCCTGAGAGAGGCTCATAGATCAGTTTACATGGCTCACCCAGGAGTCACGAAGATGAGGGTAGACCTTAAACCCTTATTCTTCTAGAAGGGAATGAGGCCCGACATAGTCAAATATGTGGCCAGATGTCTGGAGTGATAGCAAGTAAAGGCTAAACCTAGACACCCAGATGGATTACTACAACCACATTCCATTCCGAAATCGAAATGGGAGGTCATTTTGATGGATTTTATTGTGGGATTGCCACTGATGGCAAGGAGACATGACTCGATTTTTGTGGTAGTAGACACTCTGACGAAGAGTGCTCACTTTATCCCTGTGTGTACGATGTATCAGGAACCTGACATAGCGAGAATTTTCATCAGTGAGATTGTGAGGCTGCATGGCGTGCCTAAGAGGATTATATTCGATCGAGGATCGGTGTTTACTAGACGATTTTGGACGAGTTTCCAAGAGGCCTTGGGAACTCAACTTAACTTTAGTACTGTGTATCACCCAGAGACTGACGGACAGACAGAACAAACAAACCAAACCTTGGAAGACATGTTGCGCATGTACGTGATGGACCAACAAAAGATTTGGGAAGAATTCTTGCCACTAGTAGAGTTCGCTTACAACAACAGTTACCAGAGCACCATTAAGATGGCGCCTTTCGAGTTTCTTTACGGGCGACCGTGTCGGACGCCCTTAAGTTGGGATCGGATTGAGGATAGGATCCTAGTGGGACCAGAAGTGATCCAAGAAATGGAAGAGAAAATGCAAACCATAAGACAAAGGATTAAAGAAGCGCAGGATCGACAGAAGAGTTATGTCAATGCGCATCGAGTCGACCGTAGTTATGAGGTCGGCGATCGAGTCTTCTTGCGGGTTAAACCGCATAAGAGTTCGATCAAGTTTGGAAAGGGAGATAAACTCTCTCCTAGGTTCGTGGGACCTTTAGATATTGTGGAGAGAAAGGGGCATGTGGCCTATCGACTAGCCTTGCCTGATTCTTTGAGGCGTATGCACGATGTTTTTCATGTATCTGTTTTGAGAAATTATATTAGTGATCCTACACACGTGATTGACATGAGTTCCCTGTAGGTATCAGATGAAGGATCGCTCATGGATGAGCTGGTCTGCATCTTAGATCATCACGTTCGACAGTTACGACGTCGAACGGTAGATTAGGTCAAGGTCCAGTGGGACAGTTATAGTCTGCACTCGGCGACCTGGGAGGACGCATATGATATGCGCCAGCAATTTCCATTTTTGTTTGATAGATAGACTTATGATACTGTGATACATTTATTTTGGAATTTATACTATGAAACTTTGGGACAAAATTTAGACCAAGAGGGGTGTATGTAACATCCCACTCTGGTGCACTAAGAAAACTTATTTTTTTTAGGACACTTGCTCGCAAGTGATCTGGACTTTTATGATATTAAAACATTTATACTTGATTATGATGCATTATGACAGATGACATGATGTTTTACCGCTTTGACATAGACAAGTGCTATTGACTCAATTTTATGGAGTGTGCAGGGTTTTGGACCTTAAGGATGTAGAGGCATCGATGGAACCCCTTGGACTCCAGATTGAGTCAGGGAGTGTGCTATTTGGGTTGATTTATTTACTGTGATATTTCATTGATTTGATGATATGATGTGGACATGTTCTGACACGATTTTTGATGATGAAGGCTGACGATAGCTTGCCGACCAGACTCACATATGGAGTAAAGGGGCCACACACAATTACCAGAGAGGTTGAGGGATATGTGTGGATAGCATCCCTGCCACATCCTACTAGCGCTCCCACCGTGGCTCGAACTGTAGGTTAACGATTACCTAGTTCGAGAGGATCCACGATGCCGTGAGGGCAGACTGTGACAGTCGCTCACGATGATTCTAAGGGGCGCGCAATAAGGCGGGGGGCTTATTCCTTAGATCCCTTAGTCTCCCACAAGTTCACCTGGCGGAGTGTTGACTCCAGGGGTTATTGATGTCTACCAATCAGTCAAGTTGGCGAGTGGCACCCTTGGAGCACGTGGTGCATCCTGAAGGGCATGTCGCGCGAAAGAAACACAAGTTAGCGAGTGGCACCCTTGGAGCACGTGGTGCATCCTGAAGGGTACGTCGCACAAAAGAAACGAATGAGGCGAGTGGCACCCTTGGAGCACGGGGTGCATCCTGAAGGGCACGTCGCGCAAAAGAAACAATCGAGGCAAGTAGCACCCTTGGAGCACGTGGTGCATCATGAAGGGCACGTTGCATTGATGTTGAGGAAGGAACAAACCTAGATGGCCCTAAGACATTTAACACATTAAGAAATTCTTAAAATGACTTCCTTAAATAATTGTCGCCCAGTTCAGAATCTAAACCTAAGTCTAAAACTTCTCTAGCGTAAAATTTTGTTTAGCCTTAAGAAAATGATCCTATAAAAATAAAAATAAAGATATAAACAAAAACCCACTTAAGTAATAGTTTTAGTCTTCTTAAATTTAGGGGGTAAAATGAAGAGAGGAATAATTTAATTAAAATCCGTGGTTTTAAATTGCAAAGAAGAAATAAATTATTTAACTTGTGGAAGTATAAAAAGATTTTAAATTAATAATAAAGGGAAAAAAGTAAATAGCGCAACTGCCATTTTGGCTCTAATAAAAAGGGGGAAAGAAGGGAATAATAAGAATTAGGAAACTAAGTAATGGAGGAAACATGATAAAGGAAAGTTGGGAACTTATGGTAAAAAAAGAAGCGAGGTCAACATAGTAAGGAATCTGCAATTAAGAACCTTATAATTTGAGCTAATTTAGCAACATCATTTTTAGGGAAAGTATTTAAAACATGTAAGGGGATCTAGGAACACCTAGGAGTAAATTTAGGAGCAACTCTAGGTGGGTGAGGGAAATGAGTCAATTAATAATTTAAAGAAAATAATTATTGGAGGAAAGAGGGGGATGGACGACACTTGTGCGAAGGAGAATATTTAGAATATTTTTATTAAAACTTAATTAAATTGTGATTTAGGGAAAGTTGGAGGTTCTAAAAACTCTATAAAAGAAAGGGAAGATGAGGAAGAAGGGGATCGGTTGTTAGTGTAATGTTACGTTGTCGTATTGTGACTTGACTGATTACTTGTGAGGAGTTGGGATTTCTCAGCTCGGATAGGAGTGGTAGCTCGGCCTTGCGAGGCGGGCTGGGAAGCTAGACGTACCATCTAGATAGTGTGTGGCCCCTTTGTGGCTCGGGGGGCTAAGGGGGAAGTAGAGTACCCCTAGCGATTGGCTGGGAAGTACCGGTGAGGTATCGACGTTCGGCGAGAGGGAGCAGCACGGAGTGCGTGGACGTCATACGAGGCGGGCGATAAGGCAACGGTATGAATTGTATTTGGGTAGAGTAGTATCCATTAGGAGCTTATGCTTAAATCTGTATGTTGATTTGTACATGGATGTATTCTGTCTTGAGATAGATGTCGTTCAATTTATCTTTTACTATTGTGATGGATTGGCAGTTTAATTCTACTATAGCAATGGAAGTGGTGATTACAGTAATTAAAAATTGAATTTTCTGCGCGAACTGTGAGAATAAAACCGATAGCTTAGCACTAGCAACTGAAACGGTGTTTATCTGATACCTTCGTGGTTTTACCAAGATCTTCCTCTCCAATGCTTTCCACTGTGATCCTTACACTTCTGCTTTACTTCTAGCGGTTGTTTATTCCCAGATAATGTTTAGTCACATCTAAATTTATTGATGAGCAGTGTTACCATCCTTAGCAATTCATTATTATAGTTTAATGCAATGTTAAGCCTACAGGGATGTGTTATAATGGAGATTTCTTTCTGTAATAGACATACTGTCACCTCTGTTATTTCCTTAAATAAAAAGAAGGAAATTCGAATTCCTTCTGTGATGTTGTATGGGAATTGATTGTAAATTCGTATTTCTGAATTTTCGTTTGGCAAATCCACCGGGTGTTTTACCCTTTTATTTTATTCCCTAAATATTGATCCGTAGGCAGAGTTGTGAACCCTGGGCTTGCGTTGGTTTAAACAGGAATGTTGTAAGTTGCAGCCCGTTGACTAGATGTGTTACGCATTACCCTTACCTGTGCGTTTTTCTTGAGCCACTCCTGCCAGGAATTTTTCCCTTCAACATTCTACCCAAGCACTTCATGATCATTACCTGTGTTTTGGTCCCTGTGTTTACCTAAACAATGGCTGGTTATTTTTAATTGTTGATCGAATTTTCCCTTTTCAGCCAGCTGCCATGATTGCAAAACAATCCTGACTTTTCTCCTTATTGTGATTTTGTTAGTTACCACCGCCTTGCACTAATTGTTTGGCTGATTGTTTTACCCTACAGTCCGCACAACGTCAATATTGGTAATTACTCACTGTTCACTCATCTTTTACCGCTCACGCCATTTACTCGCGGTAATACCCCTGTTCGCCCAACGTTCCTTTTTCTCGTCTACAATTACTGAATCACACCACGCATCCACCAGGTTAGTTGCCAAGCATTACCCCCAGTTCTGATAGCATCCCTGGATAGTGCTGGAAAGGATTTTGGGTAGCATTATATGTGGGGACGGCGTTATCACTTAACGGCTTTTCCCCGATGATTACTCACAACACCAGCATGGTTCCCACTTGTGTCACACCGTGAAGCTAAGGCCACCCACCCTGCCTTGTTTTAATGCAATGATAACAGACGCGTGCGTATGCGTGAATAAGAATTGACTGTAGAATAAACGTAGTGATGTAGCTCGCGACTGGTGCTCAGGTCAGATCGTGAACAATTGGCGCGACTGGTAGAAATTGTCGTGGCAATTTTACCTCTGTTTACTACTTTTAATGAGTGTTGGAACGACAGTTGTACTAAATCTTAGCTAGCGTTCCTACTAGCTGTAGTTGACACCACTCTGGCAGTAAATGGGGTGACGATTCCTGTGATCTAAAAATTCTACCTTAGTCGAATATTTTTGTACTCTCCTTATAAATATAAATTTAATAGTATACAGTTTCAAAAATGTACCTTTAATTTAGTTCGATTTTGGTGTTTACCAGTTATTTAACCTTACTGTTTACCATTTGTTTTACCTTTTTTTGTGAACTTTATGTTTCTACTTTTTACCATTCAGAATGATGATGATTTTGTAATGATTAAAAATATTTATAGACTTCAAGGTGAATTAGGGGCATCGTTGTCACATCTCTTGAGAAGGGTTGTATTATAGTTCCTTCCAGTCAATCACCTAGTTGGGTAGGTCACATAACAGTTAGAATTTTGATCTATAACCCCTTATAGATCAACCATCTTTTCCTAATAAATCTAGTAGTTCTGTCTCAAAATTGGGATAAGAAGAATTTGGCTTAATATCAACTTTAGCGGGTAATGTCTTCATGTAATTTGTGTATTGTTTTAATCATTGTTTAGTGAGTATCGTCTTGATTTATATTGAGCATTGTCTTAACATAATTTGGATATCGCCTAGTATGATTGAGTATTTGTTTACTAAATCCTGACTGGAATTCGTTCCCATTTGTTCATCCTTGTAACGAAATCGAAATCTAGTTGAATATCCTCTTGACTAGTTGTTCTTTAGAATTATTTCAATGAAAAAAGAAAAAAAAAATCTGAATGTAAACAAGTTCGTGTATGTCAATATTTACACCTTTACCTTACTGCAAGGTTGAAACTTTTATTTTAAAAACTAAACCTTTCTTAGTTGCTTTTAGATAACAACATGGTAAGTCTACCTTCTAAACTACTTCAATTTTCATTGTTCAAATGGGATAAACGGAATAACGATATGATATGGTTCACTAAGGCCTTTGTCTTAAATTAGATAACCGGGTTAATTGCTATATCAATGGTTTTATTTGTTTGGATTCATTACTTTAATTACTATAATCGTTTCCACAGTCTTATAATTTAGTTATATATATATATATATTACTTTAAATTCAATACTGTAATAGTAGTAATGGGTTAGTAATGACGCACTATCACAAATGCTAGGTGGAAGAATGTCAGATTAAAGTTGTAGTGCATATTCACCCTGATAGAACTAGATGCATTTAATGTCCATTGTGAATTGGCTTAGTTAAAATTTTAGTCATTTTGTTGGCCTACTAGTAATGTCACTTATGTTTCAAACCTTGGTGAAATCCCGACTAGCTTAATTGAATCTATATGATGTTGATACGAATGGCGCCTTGAAGTACTGTGGAAGACTACCTTGCATCTTGTTTTGAAATAAAGTTGTTTTCCTTTCACTCGCACTTATGTCGTTTCATGATGGATTTCGTAATCAAATTCTCTTGCACCGTGGAATTCTTGTGATGTGCGTTGGTTATCGTCGTGCAACGATCGTCATTGTGGTTTGTTGATTTAGCATTTTTGTTCGGTCTGATTGGTGTTAATGGGATGTAGACACCTCCATGTTCCTCAGAACAGTCGCCAGCCCTGAGATCTTAAATGGTTAAAATCGATGGGAACCTGGGATTGAGCGTTGATTATGTGTCTTGGAGGTCCTAACCATTGCAGGGTAGGATGGGTGGAAAGTCAGTCTTTTTATTGGCGATTGATGGTCGTTTAATGCTTGCAGTACTTGTTGTGTGCCTTATGTCATATTGATGTGTTCATCATGGTTGATTTTGGTTATTCGTCGGGTGGCGACGTAGAGTCGAATGTGTTTGTTTCCCTTGAACACGCGCGCACACAC
The DNA here is from genome assembly GCA_009831015.1 of Picea engelmannii. Taxonomy (NCBI): domain Eukaryota; kingdom Viridiplantae; phylum Streptophyta; class Pinopsida; order Pinales; family Pinaceae; genus Picea; species Picea engelmannii. The sequence goes on from ML867807.1 coordinate 11,565, forward strand.
TTTTAAAAACAAAAAAACAAAAAAAACCACTTGTTATAAGAGGTTGTTGTCTTGACGAACAAGAGGTCCTCACAAGATCTCCCGAAAAGTGAAACCCTAGTTTCACAAAGTACTAGAAAACCAAAGTACCAGAAGTGCCAGAGTACCAGAAGTACCAGAAAACCAGAAGCACCAGTCCAGAAATCCGTAGATCAAGTTTGAGGGGGTAAAAGTTGTATTTTCAAAATTTCAATTGCACCAGCTAACTCGCCTCAGCTTAGCGCATCTATCCCCTGGATTAGAATTTCAAAATTTGAAGTTTGAAAAATTAGGGTTTCCTCATAAAACCCTAAGTTGCAGTTGCAGTTGCAATCTCAAAACCAGCTGCAGTTGCAGTACCAATTGCAGTTGCGGCCGTAGAATCAGTTGCAATCACCCTTGAAATTTTCTCAAGAGTTTGCAATGATTATTGCTGCTACCAGATGGAACCACTACCTGCAAATGCTATCAGAGGTATGTACTTACATATGTTTAATGGTTAAACCCTAAAGAGTATTTGCAGGAGAAGGGATCTCTTTCCATAGATCCAGAAGGATCTCAATATTCAACACATTCAGAGGAATGATGCAACCTAGGTGTGATTATTCTGATATACATCTATTTGTCATGGCATTATCAATGTTGCATGTTGAAGCTATGATCAAATTATTAGAAGGATTAAAAGTTGATCATAGAGCTTATCCTCTAACCTAACCTTTTGTCAAGATAGTGTATTGTCTTAGTACTGATGATAGGTTGAAGAAAGCACTCGTCACTTGAGTGAAGGAGACCTGGAAGAAAAGCAAGCACTCACTCTTGAGGACAAGGCTCCAGTTTTGATTAATCAAGATTCAAAGGTACACATGACAAGCTGATAAATTTGGTTGAGATAGCACTCGTCGTAAAGTATTATACTTGATAGCATGTGAGAATATAGATGTAAATACTTTTCTTGATATGACTAACACCTCCTCTAGGAGAAACCTCGTGTGTTAGTTCCAGGTTGCCATGGAAGAATGCTTGGTCACAACACTAAGAGAGCGTTGACCTCATTTCGTATTGTATTCCTTACCTTTAATCTTTGCTAAATTATAAGTAATATCTCTAAAGGAGCTACTGTGATGATTGTTTGTGCTATTGCTTTATATTATCAAGAAGGATATTATTCTTGCTTTTTGTTTTGTTGACCTTGCTCCAGGTCACATGAGGAAGTTATAGCGAAGGTTGCAGAGGGCAACGTGCTAAAGGAGAGATCATAAATGAAGCAATCATCAGTGGAAAAGAAGAAGGTGGGTCACTCAGAAGCTTCCATGACCCACGCTATTGAAGAATCCATGTGAACTCTAGAATATTAGCTCACATCAACTACAAGGCGCTACCATACATATGCAAAGTTGTCACAGGTTTACCAAAACTCAAAGGTGATCATGAAGGCGTATGCAATGGATGTGCACAAGGGAAGAACATCAAGAACCCGTTTCTGAAGAGGGACAGCAAGACAGAAGGAGTCCCAGAACTCATCCATTCAGATGTGTGTGGCCCAATGCCATCATCCTCCATTAATGGGTATGTATACTATGTATCGTTCATTAATGATTATTCTCGTAAAATACCTAGATATATTTGAAGTGTTTAGCAATATCAAGGAATTCAAAGCCTTGATAAGAGAACCCTTCTGTAAGGAATATTAAGATACTCAGGTTAGATAATGGAGGAGAATATACCTCAAAAGAGTTCATGAACTTATGCAAAGATGTTGGGATCAAGATCCCCAACAAAACGGTGTAGTTGAATGGAAGAACAGAACCATGCTGGAAGATGTGAAGATCAAGATCTTCCTATGTGCTTATGGGTAGAAGCAGCAATGACAGTTGTTTATGTGCAAAACCGATTGCCCCATAGTGCACTTGGGCTCAAGACACTAGAAGAGATGTCCATCGTAAAGAAGCCAGAGGTAATCCATCTCAAAAATATTTGGCTATCCATTGCTTATTCATATACCTAAAGAAAAGAGAAACAAGTTGGACCCTTCAGGAAAGAAGGGAATATTTGCGGGGTCTCCGAGGCCTTCAGAATCTACATACCAGGTCACCGCCACATTGAGATCAGCAGGGACGTGACCATTGATGAAGAAGCAACACTTAAGAAATCAAGAATATGCCATCTTGAAGAAGTATATGAAAAGGAACCTGTAAATCCCAGGATTGCAGAATCAATGAGGGAGGTTCCCAGAGCTGCAGAACCAGTGAGGGAAGTCGTAACTTCCCCTGATGAGGAACTTCTAGAAGACTATGATATAGTAGAAGTTCAAGAACCTCCTCAAATGACCTTCTCCCATAAAAGAAATCCTACTTGGGAAAGAGAGCTTATTCAAGATGGAGAGAAGTATGTTGTTCCAGAAGAAACCTTGAGATAGGTGAAAAGACCAAAGCCATTCTCCAATTACACAGCTCTGATATGTGATCTCCCAGATGAAGAGCCTACCTACTCTGAAGAAGCCATTCAGAGAAAAGAATGGGCAGATGCCATGACAAAGGAATACCTATCCATAATGAAGACCGAAGTATGGGAAATAGTTCCCAGATTGAAGAATAAAGATGGGGTATCCTACAGATGGCTCTTCAAAATAAAACATGTTGCTAATGGAAGTATTGAGAAGTATAAAGCAAGATTTGTCGCTCGTGGATTTTCCCATAAGGAAGGCATTGACTATGAAGAGACATTCGCTCCTATGTCCAGATACACTTCGATTAGAACCATTATAGCTCTTGTTGCCGAGATGAAATGGAAGCTTCACCAAATGGATGTGAAGACAGCTTTCCTGAATGGTGTTATCGAAGAGGAAGTGTATATAGAGCAACCCCAAGGATTTGAGGTTGAAGACAGGAAGTCTCATGCCTGTCGATTGAAGAAATCCTTATACGGATTAAAGCAAGCTCCCAGAGCTTGGTATGACCGTATAGTCTTGACGAGCTTAGGTTTTACCAAGAGTAAAGCAGACTCAAATCTCTACTTCAAAATTATGGATAATGAACCAGTAATTTTACTACTGTATGTGGATGACTTATTCTTAACTGGAGAAGAAAATATCATCGTTGAATGAAAACAGAGACTTGCCGCAGAATTTGAAATGAAAGACCTTGACCTAATGCATTACTTCTTAGGTATTGAGGTATGGCAGAGTCCAGAAAGGATCTTCCTTAACCAAGGGAAGTACACGGTCAAAATCTTAAAGAGATTTGACATGCTAGAATGCAAGCCCATGAATACACCAATGGAAACGAAGCTAAAGTTTTTGGTCAATACTTCATCAGGCTCGATAGATGCCACACTGTACAGACAGATTATTGGATCGTTGATGTACTTGACGAACACCAGACCAGACATTTGTTTTGCAGTGAACATCTTGAGTCAGTTTCTGGTAGAGCCCAGACGTGTTCACCTAGTGGCTGCAAAACATGTGATGGGGTACCTTAAAGGTAAAATGGATTATGGTCTCAGCTATGATGGAGATCATGACTTCACATTGAGTGGATATACTGATGCAGATTGGGCAGGAAGCGTTGCAGACAGAAAAAGAACTTCTGGATGTTGTTTCAGTTTGGGATCAACCATGATCTCGTGGCAGAGTAGAAAGAAATCCAATATTTCTCTCAGCACAATGGAAGCAGAGTACATTGCCGCATGTTCTGCTAGCTGCGAAGCTATATGGCTTCAAAAGTTGTTGACTGGCCTATTTGACTTGGAGATGAGAGAAACCGTGATTCTATGTGACAACCAGAGCTGCATAAATATGACAGAGAATCCTGTATTCCATGATAGGTCGAAGCACATAGAAATCCGTTATCATTTCATCTGCGACATGGTACAGAGAGGAGCCTTGAAGCTCCAGTACATTAGCACGGATGAACAGGTTGTTGATGTGTTGACAAAACCTCTATCTTGTGTAAAGTTTGAACACTTTTGAGATAAGCTTGGCATAGTCTGAAAGGACCCTCCGTGAAAGGGGGAGTATATATATTTATTCCTTGCTTCTGACCTCGCTGTTAGACGTAAAGCAAGATGAGTCATTGCTTCTGACCTCATTGTTAGACGTAAAGCATGACGTTGTGTGATCCTTGCTTCTGACCTCGTTGTTAGACGTAAAGCAAGATGAGTCATTGCTTCTGACCTCGTTGTTAGACATAAAGCATGACGCTGTGTGATTCCTTGCTTCTGACCTAGTTGTTAGACGTAAAGCAAGATGATTCCTCGCTTCTGACCTCGTTGTTAGACGTAAAGAGAGATGATGTGTGATTCCTTGCTTCTGACCTAGTTGTTAGACGTAAAGCAAGATGATTCCTCGCTTCTGACCTCGTTGTTAGATGTAAAGCGAGATGATGTGTGATTCCTTGCTTCTGACCTAGTTTTTAGACGTAAAGCAAGATGATTCCTCGTTTCTGACCTCGTTGTTAGACATAAAGAGAGATGTTGATGTGTTCCTTGCTTCTGACCTAGTTGTTAGACGTAAAGCAAGATGATTCCTTGCTTCTGACCTTGTTGTTAGATGTAAAACAAGATGTGACTGACACTGATCTACCAGCTTATCAGCTGTGACATTGAGCCAATGTAGTACTGTGATGTGCCAGCCTAGTGTTGTGATGAGATATCATTTTTATTGATACATATTGATGCAGATGATGATGGCATTCTTTCAAGAATGATTATGTTGTTGATGAAGAAAACTTCTGATGACTCGTAAATGTGATAGCCAATGATTCAAGATAATATTGACGATACTGTCCTCTTGATGCCACTGATGATGCAGACCTCTCTCGCCTGATGTTGTTTAAGAAGACCCTTCTTGTTAAGGGGGAGTGTTAAAATAATGTAACTGCGAAGAGTAT
>ML867810.1:0-21026 GCA_009831015.1 Picea engelmannii
CAGAATGCTTAAACGAGAGCACGTAAACGTACAAGGCGTCCCCGCCCCTAACCAACCCTTCGATTTAAAGCAAGCCCCGCCAATAACTCAAACAAGCTTAAATTACAGAACACAGCTGTTCGGGGTTCAAGAAGCAGAGTAATGTTTCAATTTACAAACGAAGAAAAGGAATCCACGGCCTCCTAACCGAATTAAGCAAAAGCAGCCAAAATCTGGCTGAGAAGCGAAGGAAACAGCAAAAGCCAAGAAGCAAAGTAATGTTTCAAATTACAAACAAAGAAAAGGAATCCACGGCCTCGTAACAAAATTAAAGCCAGAGCAAGCCAAAATGAGGTTGAGAAGCGAATGGAACAGCAAAAGCCAGTCCGGGACTCGAGAAAGAATTCACAGAGGAATTGAAGGAGTTCCAGTGACTGTCGAATTCAGAAGAATGACGCAATGATAGCTGCCGTGACAAAGCGTTTAGGGTCGTGACTGGCGGGTAAGCGTACTAGTCCCTACGGCGAAAACAGAAAAATACAAAACAAGGGAAAAGGGTATCAACCACCTCCGAATCTGCAACGAAATTCTCCCGAAGAAAAGAAACGACGGTGCCGGCAATCCTCTGAACGGCCCGGTTATCGTCCCATCGTGTCGGGCTCGGGATGAATCCCTGCATTCCGAGATGTGGGACCCTGCACGTTAATCAGAGCGTCCTTTACGTGTCGACAAACAGCAGCATCCGACTTTATTACAATGAGTTAATGCAGAGGAGACGTGCTGAACACTGCTAGACTTGAACATTCCAGTCGCCCCTCAAACTATTCTACGCAATGTCGAGTCCGACATTTGGGCCACTCGTCTTCCTCTGATAATATTCCGCATAACGTCAAAGTTGCCGTCACGACTCGCCAGTGTCGGTTGATCAAAGATTGGAATCCGACATCCACAATACGACATTAGTCCGTCTATCTAATGTTCCCTCCATTATTTAAACGTTTTCAGATTCTTACACTAAAGGCCATATCATATCTTAAATTATATTTAAAGATTACGTAAAGGCTGTATCATATATGATGGAGTGCCTTCCGGAACAAACAAATTAATAAATACATTAATTCATTAACAATAAATTAAAAATTGATAACATGGACAATCTCATGTGACTTCTGGATTTTCTGGTGGGACCCATTTCATATGATCATGACCAGTGTCCTATCCATGCTGGTATCATTATTTCTTTTGTTTATTGTCTTTTTTATGATTTTTTGGTACTATGGGTTCTTAGCTAATGGTAGGAAGGATTTGGGCTTAGTCAGGCTCCCAAGGTTTGATTTATAAAATATAAATGGTTTTGTCTCTATATGTTTATAGCTTTTTTGGTCGTATGTGTTACATTGCAGATCTTTAGATTATCACAAAGTTTAAGATCACTTTACGATGAGTTGACATTCTTATTTATTGATAAGGTATTGTTATCATCCACTCATTTATTAGTAATTGTCAGTGAAATCTAGATGTAGTGGTTGTTGAGTTCTTCTATTGTGTTGTGTTTGTTTTATAGTTTAATATGCTATCATTTATTAGTAGTTGTCAGTGAAATCTAGATGTAGTGGTTGTTGAGTTCTTCTTTTGTGTTGTGTTTGTTTTATAGTTTAATATGCTATAAGAGTTTTTATGGTCTTAAGGGTATGATAGCACCATGGTAGTTTTCCAAGGAAGGTGAGGAATTGTGGCACTTTAGTGGTAGTCATCTATCAATGGTAAAGAAGATATAAGAGCTAAGTTGAATACAAATTCATGGTAGTGATCCATGCACTAGTCTTGGCAAGGTACATCAGCATATGGAAAGTTCTAGCAAATTTCACTTCTCAATTAAGCTAAAGAACCACAAGCATGTTATCATTTCATCTATTAATGTGGAACTGAGTTTGGTCGAGGCATATGTGCCAAGGTGTTGCAAAAATTTAAGCTAAATCTAAATCTTTATGTTTAAGGAGAGTTTAGTATACTCAATGGGATATATAGCAAAAAAATAGGCTATTAATTTAAAGGATCCAAATACGATCATAAGAAAGAATTTATTGTTTATTGTTGATCTTTATCTGACCTTCAAATAGGTTGAGTTGCTCCCTCAATATGTATGCACAAATATTTTATTGCAATTCCATATTTGCATATTATCTAGATCGGTCTACTATTGTAAGGGTATCCATCTCACTTCTCTCGTTGAAGGAAATCTCTTCATTAATGTCATTTGGCCCATTCTCGAGCAACAATGATTTGCCAAGTATTGCCTTAGCATCAACAATTACTGAATTGTTATCATCTATGGTATACATAAATTTTTGAATGGCCACTACCACTAGAAGCTAATCCAACTCTTCATTTTGAACTAGGAATTCTACATCTCAAATTTTAGCAAAGCATAAGTCCCTTTCCTTCTCTAAATTGCTCACATTAAGCTTTAATTCTAAAACGTGTTCACTCACAGCAAAAATATGTGGCAAAGCCTTGCAAAAATGTTAGGTAAATCTAAATCTTTATGTTTGAGGAGAGTTTAGTATACCCAATGGGATATATAGCAAAAAATGGGCTATTGATTTAAAGGATCTAAGTACAACCTTAAGCAAGAGTTCATTGTTGATCTTTATCTGACCTTTAGATGGGTTCATATGATCCCTCAATATGTATACACAAATATTTTATTGCAATTCCATATATGCATATCATTCAAATGTATCCATTGGTGTAAAGGTATCCATCTCACTTCTCTCGTTGAAGAAACCCTCTTCATTAATGCCATTTGGCCCATTTTTAAGCAACAAAGATTGTCAAGTATTTCCTAAGCATTAGCAATTATTGAATCATTATCATCTATAGCATACAAAATTTTATCAATGGCCATTACCATCAGACGTTGCTCCAACTCTTCATTTTGATTGAGGATTTTTGCATCTCATAGTTTAGCAAAGTAGAAATCCCTTTCCTTCTCCAAATTGCTCACAAAAATATTTAATTCTTGTGTTGGATGTCCATCTCTAGATTCATCACATTCAGGGCTTTTAGTTGGTCAACTGTGAGAACGATAACTCCATTGGAATAATGTTGCCCCGAACAAATGATGCAACTTCCACCATTATAGACAAGCTCGCAATCGATTCCAAAACCCTTGCAAAGGGCCTCAAACTTTAGGTTGTATATTTTTGTAAGCAAATAATGAAGCAAAACAAAGCTTCTATGCTAATGATACAGGAATGGAAGGGTTCCAGTAAAAATAAAGAAGCTTTGCATAGGGTTTCAACAGGTAGCCTTTGCATATTCTTTGTAATTTAACACCTTGTAATTGTGGTGTGAGTTGTTATTCTTTGCCATCAAGGAGCTTCACATTGCATTGGCCTTGATAGAAAGAGCTCATTGTATGGATGTGTATTACTCATTAATTTTCTCAAAAGCGCTTTGAGAAAGTATTTATTTGTCTTCCAAGAAAGAACTTATCTCCTCATTGAAAAAGAGAAATTATTATTGAAAAAGTAGGTGTTTATGATTAAGCTTAGGACATGAAGATCATTGAAGGCTTCAAATTTATTTACGCACACCATTGTCATCGCAAGAAGGGAATCTTCCATATGTTATAAGGCTTGGTGAGAGCTTATGTTGAAAGAAAATCGCTTGTTGCACTCTTGAGTGCTAAGAGCTAATTGTAAAAAAAAAAAAGCATTCTACGATGGTAGTTATGTCCTAGACCTGTCCTAAACTATGAGTAAGGGGATCTAAGGACATTTGTCCTTGTTTGTGATGGTGGATATTTTTTATGATTGATCTACTCCTCTGTGACAGTTAAAACACAATCCCAATTTGTCATTTAAATGCCACACACACAAAGTAACAAGGCATAAAAATATTGATCATTCAAAACATGTAACACGAGGGCTAAGAGTTGCTTGGAGCATTATTAAAGATTCAATTGATTCATGCCAAAATCAATAGTCCTTTTAAGTTGAATCATTGAATTGTAAAAATTGAAGAAGAAGGATAAGTCAATGAATTATACAAAAGATGAATTGCATGGAACCCTCTCAAGTTGATAAGGTGTTTTTCATTTCAAAATTCAATTGTGTGAATTGTCAAAAATACCTACGTGAAATTGGATAAGGAGCTCATTTTTTATCGAAATAAAATTATTGTAAAATCACAATTTGAGTTCTGTAATTATGCCCCAATTAAGGGGTAATGAACCAATATTAGGGTTTAACATGCCCCTCCCCTTGAGACAAGTGTTGTCTGCAACGCTTGACTAACTCGGGATGCTTCTGTATAAAAGACTCATCTTTCCAAGTGGAATCTTCAACCGATAGTTTCCTCCATTTAATGAGATACTCTGAAATGGATCTATTCCTCAGCTGGCGAACTCTTGTGTCAGTGATGGCTTTAGGCTCCAATATGATTTTTCCTTCCTCGTCAAGTTCTGGAAATATAGTTTGAACTGGGATCTTGTCGCCTATAACCTTCTTCAAGCATGAAACATGGAAAACTGGGTGTACTCGTGAAGATGCAGGCAACTCCAATTTGTATGCCATAGTACCTGGTATCACTGAAATCTCGTCAGCACATGGTTACAGGAATCCAGCATCTCCAAATAGCTATTAGTTCACCCATGGACCAAAATTACCAAAAAATGCATCTCCAAAAGGTCCAAAACTATACAACTACTTATAAAATCAGAATGCGCTATGACTATATAGGGCGCGCGCGCACATGCGCCATCAAGAAACGCAGGAAAAGCGCACATGCACACGATGCACGATTGTGGATGCTAAAAGCCATGCACATCTGAGAATGGCGTATTTATGAAGTTGGACAACCTCCCACCCACTTCTGGTTCAGCTTCCAAGTCGATTTGACATCCAAATCTCGGTTGAATCCGGCTTGGTGGCTGGTCAAAGACCTAAGGGTACCCTAAAGGGCCCCTTATTCACACTCAAAGCTGGTTGAATAATGCCTCAAAGTTATGCTATAAAAAGAGGCCATGGGTGCACTACATTTTCAAGGAATTCATTTGTAAGGTTATGTTGCTGCTATTCTCTTGGGGAATCCTCTTTTCTCATCAAGAGCATACTAGCACCATTCCATTGGAGCTATTCACCTCACCCTTTGAGTGAATTAGCTTGGGATTATTTCACCATTTCTTTCAAGTTCTCAAGTTGTAAGAAGAGCTCAATCTTGGGGGTCCAAGAGCCCTCCCTTGGAGGTAGAAGGGACCCAAAGTCCCCCTTTCTCTTTGGTGTTTTCTTTTCACTAATACAATCATTTCCATTGGTGACATGAGTCTTGTTTGTTTCTTGTTCTTATGTCCTTATGCACTCTAGTTTAGTTGTTTTATCATTCCTAGTTTANCACTAATACAATCATTTCCATTGGTGACATGAGTCTTGTTTGTTTCTTGTTCTTATGTCCTTATGCACTCTAGTTTAGTTGTTTTATCATTCCTAGTTTAATTCTTAGTTTAGTCTTTTATGTTTTATTCTTCTAACCCTTTCATTTACTGTTGTCTTGCTTAGCTAACCCAACTAAGCTTGTAAGCACCTCTGTTTTGCTCATCTAGATGACAAAAGAGGCACAACAGATTGGTGACTCCACTGGGGAAAGGTATCAATTTCCTACCCCATTTGGGTTATCTTAGCTCTTCTTTCTATTTATTTAACTTACAGGTACCATAACCGGCCTAAGCCGACCTACAAAACATCCAATTCAAAGTTGAGTTGAGAGAATTCCATCCAGAATTTTCTTCACGGCCGTGTGACAGTTGCGCACGGGTTTATTGGCCCACAGTCGCGCATCGTGCGCACGTGCACCAAAATCATTGTATTAGTCAACGCCTTATGCACACCTGCGCCCAAAAGTCTTTTTCAGTTCACGCATTGGCGCTCAGAGCGCCTCTATCTAGTCTGAGACCCGCGCACCTGTGCAGAAAGATACACATTGTAAGCCTTTTTGTGATTTGTGGAAGGCCCCTAGCCTCCTTAAAATTGATTTCATGCACATTGTAATTTGCACCACACTTAGTTCCCTCTTCATATAAAGGGATTAGTCAAAACACATAGGCACTTAGGGGTTAAAATCATAACTTTCCCTCTTTTTTTGTCGTTTTGCCACATGGATGGCTTGCTTTGACTAGAGTTAAGTTAGAATCATTCTACATCACATATAAAACTTGCATTGGGACCAGAAATTGGATATCAATCGTTGAGTATGCTCTTCTCTCGCGCTTCAAAGCGATCTTGAGAATCAGAAAGAGGTTGAGAGACAATTTCATCCCCTTTTAAAAGACAAAATATTTAGGAGAGGACAACAGCCCCCTCGGGACTCCTCTTAGTTTATTTTTCAAACACATCTTAAGATTGTAATGGGCCCATACATGCCAACATGCTACAAAGATAGGATAGTGTTGAAATTTGTTTTATTAGATTAAATCACTAGGGAAGTTTAAAAGTTTTGTAATGGGCCCATACATGCCCACATATTGACAATCTAGGATAGTTTCAAAGCTTTCTTAGATTAAATCACATTTAGGGAGTTAAAAGAATAGTAAAGGACCCACATGTCCACATGTTAGTTTCCTAGGGATTTTAAAATTCCGCAAGGTTGTACCAACAACATTTAGTTAATTAGATAATCAAAGACTTGTAAGGACCAAGCGAAGTCCACATGCAACAAGGTGACACCTAATTTATTAAAACTTGGCACACTTTCACTTGTTCACACACAAGATCACCAATCACTCACATAGTTTTATCTAGAAGTTGTGGAGATCAAAGTAAGTTTCCTCCAACGGGATTCTGAAACACCCCGCCCCTTTTCTTGACAAAACTATCCACTCCCATTTAATTTCAACGAGGTTGGTTCACACCCCCAATCTCTCACACAAACACATCTAAAATTTTCTAAAAAACTCACTAAGTTTTCCTCCACAGGAGGTGCCAAAAGAATCTTTTAGTTAGGTAGGATTTCGGGGATAGGCATCCAAAAAAACCCCTGTTATCTAGTTCTCACATTTTTCAAAACAATGGAAGTTATCAAATAGGGAACTGTAAATCCTCCAAGTCAAGTGTTCCTAACAGCATAATGTAGGGAGATACCCGTGAAGGGTTGAAGACCGAGGTCCAGTTGTTCTGTGCGTCCCCCCTTGAGGCACCCACCTCTTGGATGGGATCCAGCCCGTGACCCATTTCTTAGGCCAAAAATCTAAATGTCACACTTTGACCGAGGTACCTAGTGACCAAATTTTAGGACATCTACCCAGGTGGCAATTGTGGGCTACAATTACACCTTGATCGGATTTTGTGTGGCTATTGGGAAATATCGCCAGTTCTTTCGAGATATGCCCCCTCTACCCCTCATTATAACTGATTACTTCATCCTTCACTAGCTTCTCTTCCGGTGGCTTCAGATCCCACTATCGAGTACTATTGGAAGGTCCAGTGTTATTTTAGAGGAAGGACGTTACGTCTTTTTAGGACACGAGCATTTTGTTTTCTTTGTTCTCCCACGCGGACAAAATCCACCTATCCACATATATGCTTCTTTATCTAAATTGTTTTATGTATGATGCTCTTCTTATTACATCTGATTGAGATATATTGTGAAGGTACAAAATTGCAGCAAAGGCTCTTGTTTATTTTACTCTCACCGCCATTCACACACAATCACTTAGCTAGTCGGACATCATAGGGGACCCATAGAACCCCCATCGTTCCAAGCGCTTGCTAAATCTCCCTCCTATTCTAGGAGGAGTTTCTAGTCTTGCTAACTCATCGGCCCCACCTTCTCACACACCTGTGAGTGCCACTGTCTTAGGATCATCTTTGCTTGGATCCACCTTACTTAGGTCCACTTTCCCAGGACAACCACCCACTCGCTCTCCTTTACACGGAGGCAGGAGACCAACTTCTTCTCAAGGGGGAAGTACAAACCCACCTAGCCCCCTTCAAAGGTCAGGTACTCAACAAACTCACACCATCGCTAGAACTAACCCTCCACCAACACTCCAGATTCCATATTTGGTTTCTCTCAACATACTAGATCTAAGCAAATTCACCAATGATCCTATATTGCATGACCCCACATGGCCTGCAATGCCTACCAAACTACCTTCAGACATCCCCAAGTTTGAAGGGAGGGCAGAGGATGACCCTGCCAACCATGTCATGACTTTCCACTTATGGTGCTCTTCCAACAACATTATGGATGATTCCATCCGACTACGATTATTTCAACGCACACTCACTGGCCCATCAACCAAGTGGTATGTAGACGAAAAATCAAGGTCCCATGCGACTTTCGAGTCGTTGGTCAAAGCATTTTTTACCTTCTTTCAATTACCAATCCATCATGACAATGGTCTTGAACTACTCTCTGATTTTAAACAAACCTCAACCACACATATCGCTGATCACAGTCACGAGTGGCGTTGATGACGTAGTTTGTGCAAAGCAAAAAACACCAAACAACAATGCCTTGATTGGTTTCTCAGATCACTTGTCTCTCTCCTTGGTAAAGATGTGGCTTCTACCTTCCCTCAATCAGAAGAAGAAGCCATCAGTAAGGCTCAACAGTACGACCTCATCTATTCACAATCAAGATACTTGTACACCGTACTACCTGATCTCCCAAGACCCGCGCCCTTTGGCCAAGACAAACCTGGGATGTCTCACTCAGGAGACTAATTGATTGGTAACACCACACATCACCATCCACAGCCTCAACAACCACCCATGTATGGCACACCCCAATATCCACCGGCATATGGAGGAATCCCTTATTATCCCCCTCCTCCTTATCAACAACCATACCCTGTTGCCCTACCTCCACCCATAAGTGGACCCCCGCCAGCACCCATAATACACCCACCTACCCAACCAAGTGTTGGTACTCCTTCTACCTCAGCCTATACCCTAAGCACTAGCGAAAGCGCCACGCCTTCCTATGTACCTTATGGATCATTGCCACAACACAACCCGTACTTTCCATTTCCAGGCCCTCCATAGCCCATGGCTCCACCACAAGGACACCCACATGCTGGGGTTAATTTTGTTCAACCTTCTCCCATTCAGCAATATCAAAATTTTGAACAACTGAACACAACAAATCCATCCCATCAATCGAACAATGCTAGAAAGAAAGGAAGAAACTGGAACAATAATAATCCCGGACCATGAGGAAACTAGAACCAACCCCAGCAGAACTAGTCTGTCGGGGGCAACCAAAACCAAGGGAATCAAAACCCCCAAGGGGGAAACAACAACAAACGCCAGGGAAGGAACAACAACAATATTAGGACCTCCTTCCCTTGTGCCCTTTATGGTGAGTTTGGTCACTATACTCACTATTGCCCCCAAATCGTTGACATTAAACAGATGAAAGACTCTGTGAATGGACCACGTCCCTCAACACTGCCTACCCCTCTGCAGGCCCCATAAACATATGTGCAACAACCACCCCCAGCCGTATTACAAAACCCCATCCCACACCAAGGGGTGATAAATACCCAACCAGACATGCAGCCTACCCCACCACAATTGGGACTGTATCCCAATATAGGCACCTTTGTCGATCGCACTATCCTCCTTACCAATGAGGAAGAAGTCCTTTTGCAAACTCGCAGTCGTCAATATAGCACACCCCCTGACTCTGCTCCCACCACCTCGGAAGCAATTCCAGTCACAACTGGACCCCCTTTCATGATTCCTCGCCCTAATACTAAAACCCCCCTTCATATTCCTCGCATCCCATTGCGCAGGAATGTCCACAATCCTCAGGCTAGGGCAGCTCATAATTACAGTTTGGTCGATGACTTGGCACAATCTATGGCTGCCATGTCAGTCTTAGAAGTCCTTCAAACTTGTCCCACCCACTGAAAGTCCTTACTTTCCGCCCTAGGAGCAGTCGACCCTGCTGATACCCAACTCATCACATTTGATCTCGATAGCGGAGAACTTTGCCTCCCCGCTCTTATTGCTTTTCAAATCCCTGTAAAAATTCGAAACATTACAGTTCATCGGTGCATCATTGATGAAGGCACATCCACCTATATCATGTCCAAATCCGTATGGCAAAAACTTGGTTCTCCCGAACTCATACCATCTACCATTACCTTAAGAGCTTACGATGGAAGACCCTCATCCCCCGAAGGACTCTTCCAAAATGTCCCCTTTGAGCTCGGGGGCAAAACCGTTCTGATTGACATTGAGGTTATCGATGCCCCGCTCGACTACAATATCTTGTTTGGTCTTAGCTACATGTATGTTGTGAAGGCTATCACCTCTTCTGTGTTTCGAACCATGATGTTTCCCCATAATGGAAAGATCATTACCATCGATCAAGTATCACACTACGATCCTAACCCTTCATCCAACATCGATAACATCCTCCCTTTCATCCACACTAATTCCAATGCCTATCCACTCATCGAGATGGGCCCTGGAATCTTCAAAGACCCATCCTTGCTAGGGACATACTACAGAGCACCACCGCTTCTCCAACCCTCAGCATAAGTATGTGTCGTATCCTCCAACGGAATGACAACTGAAGATAACCCCCCTCCCACTGAGGCCTCTTTCATCCTTGACGTCCCACTAGTCACATAACTTCTCCCTCAAGAATCCCCTAGAACTAATTTAGCTCGACCCATTCCTAATCTTCCCCAGGGCCATATCCCAGTTTGGGAAACAGTCCCTCAAGCCATTACCCAAATCCATTTCTTTTACCCCCCACCAGGTGTACAAGCTTTTCAGGTAGCTGCAATGCCTACCCTTCCTAATATGGTGCTGGCAATCCCAGTTTGGTAACTACATCCACCCGAGATGGCCCCTCAACCATCCCTTCCTCCCCCAAACAGAAGGAATCCTGATGCAGATTCCCATACTCACTCCCACGATTCCACCTACACCCCCACTCACTAACCCCCCTGCTACAGATGGGGGTAGGCGAAAGAAGAAGGAGCCCATAGCTCCACTTTCCCCACGCATCCAACCTCCTTGCGCGCTATGTGAGAAAGACGGACACCCCACCAACAAGTGCCCATCTCTCCCCGAGTTACGTAATCTCATTCAACTCCCTCGAGCACCACCACCGCTCATCGCTTCCTCCAGTATTGTCGCTATCTCACAGAACACAAGTAATAAAGGGCTACAGACCAAATTCGCATGTGTCATATGTTCAGAGTATGGCCACTATACTCATCATTGCCCCGCCCTACCTCAGTTTCGACAGACACTCGCGGCAGTACACCAGAGTCTTCAACAAAACCCCTCTACCTCCACGTCGTCAAGTACCCAAAACATTGACATCCATTATGTCACCACTTCAGTCAATGAACGTATGAGGTGTCCTTGCACCCTATGTGAATCACTTGATCATTTTACATATCAATGTCCCATGATCATCGAATATAGGCGTCGCCAAATGGCCCTTATTCAAAATGCTACATCTCCTCCAGTGCCGGCAGAATCAATGATTACCCCTACTCCATCTCCAGAGGTTATTCACATCCTTTCTCCTGAACTTGAGGCACTCTCTACTCCCCCATGGTTCTTGGATGACTTGTACGAGGATTTACCCCTAAATCCCCCCAATTCCCCCATTCATTTCCCAACGGAAATTTTACGCCCAACTACCATTTTTAACCCTCAGTATCTCTATATTTGGTTTATGTCGAGTGAACCATCACAATCTCCTTGCATCACCCCCCCTACTCCTTCATCACCAGATGACAATCACACAGTGACATTCACCGATGTGACTCTTCTGGATCCCTTGTATTCCCGACAATTCCACTGTGATGAGGACATACTTGAGGAATTAACCACCCCGGACTGCTCATGGGATGCGCTACACCATAGATCACTCTTCTTTTCATAGGAAGCATTCGCCCCTCCTAACCAACACCCCATATACGCCGTCGAAACCAAAGATTTTATCCCATCGGGGCATATCGACTGGTTCAACAACCCTATCCCTGCCCTTGATGATTTTGAAGAAGACAATATGGCCAACATTTCCCCCACCATCAAAATCGACATTTCCATAAAAAATGGAGTCGTCAAGGAAATCACTATTGGCGCCGCATGCACTCCTGAAGAAATTACTGCTTACAAAGCTCTCTTCCAGAAATACCGGGACATTTTTGCCTAGTCGTACACAGAGATGCCCGCTCTTGACCCCTCTATTGTCGAACATCGCATCGACACTTGGCCTAATATCACACCAATCTACCAAAAACAACAGTTGCTACACCCATCCAAAGCCGCGACCATTAAGGCTGAGATTGATAAATTACGCGTTGTCGGCTTCATTTACCCCATCGCCTATACATCATGGGTCTCCAACCCCATCCCTATTAACAAAAAATAGGGCAATATTCGTGTATGTACGATTTTTCGCGACCTCAATCACGCATGTCCTAAAGACAACTTTCCCACACCCTTTATTGATCAAATTATCGATGATTGCGCCGGTCACAAGGCATTGTCCTTCATGGACGGTTTCTCTGGCTACAACCAAATCCAAATTCACCCAGCTGATTAGTACAAAACCATGTTCACTACCCCCTAGGGTACTTTCGCATATCGTGTCATGCCTTTTGGGCTCAAGAACGCTGGAGCGACATTCCAACAAGCCATGACATACGTCTTTCATGATCTAGCTCATATCATCCTCGCATACTTGGATGACCTCACCGCTCGATCCAAGAAATGCACTGAGCACCTTGATGATCTATGAATCATCTTCCAAAGGTGTCGACAGTACAACATCCGCTTGAACCCCCTCAAGTGTGTCTTCTGCGTCACCGCTGGGCTGCCTTCTTGGGTTCATCATTTCCCAATGTGGCATTACCATGGACCCTCTCAAAGTCCAAGCCATCACGAAAATCCCCCCTCCTCGGAATTTACACCAACTACAGAGCCTACAAGGCAAAGCTAACTTTTTACGGCACTTTGTCCTAGACTATGCCACTCGAGCACATGGTTTCCTTCGCTTACTACGCCATGACATCCCATTCCACTGGGATGTCCATGCCCAAAATGCTTTCAATGACCTTAAAACGACACTGTCCAACGCCCCTTTGATTAGTCCACCCGACTATGATTGCGACTATATCCTCTACATATCGGCCTCAACTGTCTCAGTAGCAGGAGTTCTTGTTCAAATAGGGGATGATGATTGCGAGCATGTCATTTATTACATTAGTAAAAACCTCTCAAGGACACCCTTGAAATACAATCACGAAGAGAAACTAGCCCTTGTAGTCGTCCCCGCAGTCCAGAAATTGCGCCACTGCATTATGCTTCGAACTACCAAAGTTATAGCAGATTCCAACCCCATGCAATACTTGCTCAGTCGTCAACAAATTAACGATAAATTTGCTCGATGGATCGTCATCCTGCAAGAGTACGATCTCGAATTTTCAACACCTAAGAGCAAGAAATCTCTCGTCCTCCCTGAACTCATCACGACTTTTCCCTCCGCTACTACCAGTCCCCCCATCAATACTGACTTCCCCGATGAACATCTTTTCTACATCCCCTCGGATGACCCTTGGTACGACGATTTTCTCATCTATCTCTGAACACAAAATTTTGGAAACCACCTCTCCAGAGATGATCGTCGACATATTCGTCACCAGGCACCCTGCTACCTCCTCATCGAGGATATCTTATATCGACGAGGGGTTGACACCATACTCCGTCGATGCTTGACTATTGACGAGGCCGATAGAGTCTTGAATGACTGCCACAACGGCGCTTGCGGGGGCCATCTCTCCAGGATGTCCATTGCCCAGAAAATCATCCGCGCAGGTTACTTTTGGCCTACATTATTTCACGATTGCATTCATGCCGTGAAGTGATGTGATAAATGCTAGCTTTATGCCAACAAAGCACACCACCTGCTCTTCTACACCCAGTCATTACCACAGGCCCCTTTTGCAAATGGGGCATCAACTTCATGACTTGCAATACTCCATCCATCAATGGACACAAATACATAGTTGTTGCAGTTGATTACTTCACAAAGTGGGCCGAAGTCATGCCTACCTTCAACAACACTGCTGACACAACAACACATTTTTTCTTTAACCACGTCGTATCCTTCTTTGGAGTACCACTCCAACTAGTCTCTAATCATGGGAAATATTTCCAGAATGAGATTTCCATTGAACTCTCATCCAGGTTAGGATTTTCCCACGAGTTCGCCTCACCATACTACCCTCAGTCCAACAGACAGGTAGAAGCTGTTAACAAGGTCCTAAAAACCATGTTGCAGCGCACGGTTAACAAACATAAGACCAATTGGCATCATATGTTATTTTCCGTGCTCTGGGCTTACCTCACGGCAATCAAAACTGCCACTGGTTTCACACCATTTCATCTAGTCCATGGAGTTGAGGCCACTCTTCCCATCGAGTGCGAAATTCCCACCTTACGCACCGCTATCGAGCTATTACCCGACACTGCTCTAATGTAGCAACGTTTTTTGAACTTAGAGTCCCTGGATGAAGACCGTCGATCCTCATTACAGAACAATGAGGCAGCCAAGAAACGGTCAAAAGCCACCTTTGATCGCCATGTCAACCTTCGCTCATTTAACGAAGGGGACCTCGTCCTTGCTTACGATATTGCTCACGATACCCTCGGCCATGGAAAGTTCGAGTCCCTATGGCATGGACCATACATCATCCAACATTGCCTCACTAAAGGTGCATATATCCTAGCCTCCCCCGAAGGCCATCCTCTTAAAGAACCCGTCAACGGGTTGCCATACTACAATAGGATTTTTCTTTTTTGTACATCTTTTGTAGAGTTTTTTTTAATCTTCTTTTATCCATACCTCATGTCTAATCTATCACTCATGTTATTGACAGATGCCACCCCAGTTAGCCTACCACATCGGTTACGCCAACGGAGCTATCCGCTGGACTCAGAATCTCGCTTCGGCTGCTTGGGCCCTCTATTCACCTTCACATGATCTGCTCCACACCAACGACGTTTCTTTAGGCTCAGCCACCAACAATCAAGCATAATACACCGCCGTCATTGGTCTCTTCGTTGAGGCCAGTCATCGCCATATTCGTCACCTGACATTTTTCTTGATTCCCAGTTGGTTGTCCTCCAGCTCAACAATGTGTACCGTGTTCGCGATCCTTGCCTCTTCTATAAATACCTGCAAGTTAGATTGTTATCTCAACAATTTGATACCATCACATTCATAGATATTCCAAGACAATTTAATCAAATAGCAGATAATATGGCTAACCTAGTATTAGATTGGCATTTATCACTTCAAACTACCAGTACGCATACATCAAACATCAATAATCTGTCCTAACACATACATTAGATATCATCAACAAAAAACACATAACACATGTACACATTACCAAGATCCCAAAATGTATATCCATATATATATATATATATATATATATATATATATATATATAGATATATATAAATATCGTTCAAAATGTCCTAAGTGTTTACAAAAAATAGTACATCGCCCGTAGGCAGGAGAGTCACCTCATCCCTATCAATACACAAATGGATGCCACAACTATACAAAACGGGCTCACCAGCCTATATCAAATACAAAAAATACATATCCAGAGACCCTCAGGGCGCCTCCAGTGCTCCAGCACCAGGTCCTCCCTCTGGCGGAGGTACCCCACCAGCTCCAGATCCCTCAGGTCCCGGGGGCAACTACCCAGTCATCGCAGCTCCGGCTATAGTTGCTCTACGGATTAGGGTCCGCGACTCTGTCGACAGCCCAATACAATGCTCCAGGATCCCCTCATCCTGGATCCCCACCCACATCCCCTTGGGCACTCCTCAAAGAACCGCCTCTAATCGACGGTGGAAATCATCAAACTCTCCCTCGGCCATAGCCGGAGGAGCATGTGACGGCCCTACACCGAGGTCATCAAAACGGTGCCTCCTGGCTACTCTATCATCATCGCCAGGCCTCACCCCAACATTCTCTCATCGTCGCCTCTCACCTGGTCGCAGCTCGACCCGTGGTGGTCTCACAGGCCCCTGGCGGCCTGAAGCTCTGATCAGCTCGACCTCTCGTCCACACGGTCCCACATCTACATAAACAAACACATGATAGTATCAACATCCATACAAATATCAACCATATGCTATACTATCTAACATAAATAAAAAACCAACAAAAACAACATCATACCTCGGCGGTCGAATACCTCTCCCGGAGGTAATATCTTCTCGGGGTCATCAAATAAATCTACCCCGCTATATGGAAACTGTAAAATGATATGTGGCATCTGACGCCACACCTGTGTAGCCTCGGTCGTGAAGTAATGGCCACCCTCACCCCCCCCCCCATGATGAACCAATATCGTTAGCCACCGCCGTAGTTGCGACTCTCGTGCCCCTGGTGGGTCTAACAACACTCTTGGGCACAACATCGACACCCTCTCTAGAAACCAAGCCACCGGGATGGATCCAAAAGAAAAATCCCCTGACTCGGCTGCTTGACACCTGGTGAGTTGTCCCACCATATTGGCATGCAGCATCAAGCCCCAGGCAAAATGATCACCCTCGAGTGCCCGCTGCATGATCCTTAGCTGGCCTCCACTAATACACTGAGTCACGAGCGACCCATACACTCTCACAATCATTGCTGCCATGCAACGATGTACCAGGGCATCCATCACCCCAATCCTCACCATGGACCCGGACGTGAAATCCTCTCCCGAACAATATGCCTAGGCAAGGGTAGCCAACTGCCCATCTCTAACTATTACCGGCTCGGCCAGTAGCAGGATTCCCCGAAAAGGGAGCCCAGTCAGAAAATAGACATCCTCCTCAATAGAGAATGCCAAGTGCTCCCCACGCACAATGAAACACTGCAACTCCAAACTCCACATGGAGATAAGGAATTGTAGCAAATACTCCTATGCCCTCACTAGTGGACACTCAAAAAACTTCAGCAGCCCACAGGCCGCCAAAGCACCATGAACTGTCGGCTCCTCATCCCTTATGGCCTCTCTCAGTTGGGCCCAGTCCCTCTCTCTCCAACGGATCGACATTGTCCCAAATGATCACCTACATCCACATATACAGTACTAGATCAACCCTCACAACTCATCAAAACATCAAAAATACCACAAAAAAGATAAGTTATTTTTCACCCTCAACTTTACCTCTAGGGCGCGGTTGTTTTCCCCACAGGCGCGCACTCATGCGCACCTATTCATCCCATAGGTGCACACGTATGTGCGCCTGTTCAACCCACAGGCGCGCATTAAGTGCGCACCTGTCCACTACAGAGTGGCATAAGTGCACCACTGTCGGAAACACAGTCGCACACATATGCGCGGTTATGCATTGAATAGGTGTGAATCTCATGCGCACCTGTGCGTGACTATACCCATTACAGCCACGCACTCGTGCGCAGGTCACCATGGATCGCTCGTGCATTTGAGGGGCCCCACTCCTAAAAACCTACCGTACGACCATCCGTACGGTCCTACCCAAAAAATAACATCTAACTACTGTACAGGAGGATGAGACTACTAACCTAACTCTCGCACCTATTAGATTAGCCTCCTCGCACTCCCAGAATCTCTGAATATGCTCTGGATTCTCCTCTCTGATCACTATAGCAGCAAGTACAAATGAGGTGGCAATGTGGAACCTAAGCTATATATAGGCCCTTTTTGCCAAAATTTCCATGCTCAATTCCAGGAGCCCTGGGCATCCGTTTTTCTATTCGTCTTCAGCCACGGGATCAGAATCTCGCTGCCTACACAGTCATACTTCCCGGGTCACCATCCATCCCTGGCCCCCGGGGAGCTATTTTCTCATACCCCGTTCAGGTACGCATGCTCATGTTCAAAATTGTCAAATAATTGTCCTATGTTCGTTATCTTCAAATATTGTTCACGTCGGGTATTTGGTTGTCATGTGTGCAGGTACTGGGTCATCACACACCAACGCGACCCCTTCAGGTACATAATCGACACTGGCATGTAATCATTCCCTCTGAATCTCAATTGCATCTCCAATCACACCCTCTGAAATTTACCTTTAGGGTCCCTATATCTGGCTCTACAGTACTTTCACCTCCACTACATTTTGGTACTGTCACCCGATAACATTCTCCCCCATATAAGTTGTCCCATTCATAGTCCTCCTTGGCACTATGACACTCATGTTGTTTTCACCCTTTAGGGATGGGAGTCCCGATAGTATGACGCATTTTCGAGAATCAGCCACATACTCCTTCTCCGCCTGTTTCTAGCCTTCCCAACGGATTCCCAGGTTATCTCATCACGGTTCTATTTTTTACTGCACCTCCGTAGTATCATTAACCCTCCATTTTCATCCACAATCAGTTTTACCATCTACGAATTCCCCTTCATTCATTTACCTCATACAGAGACCCACCCATGGGGCCCCCCACCCTCCCCCAGTTCCCTCCACAACTTGTGCCTTCCTAGGCCAAGCTATCTTGCATCGGGGCACCCGTTTCTGTATTTGTACACTCATCCCCAATTCTTTATTTATTTGGCACTTGTACAAAGCCTTTTTTTTCAACATTTACATAGCTTTTCGTCATCACCTTTGACGACCTTCTTCCTTTTGGAAAACGCAATCCATGTCGCTCTTGGTTGGGGCATCCATTATATTCTACTCCTATTGACATCATCCATAAACCCCGAGTATCCCACAGGCCAACTACCTCTGCTCTCTAAGTTTGTTCACTTTGTCCCGCCTCTGGCACAACTTATCCCACGTCTAGTCGTCCCCCTGACACTCAACCTCACTGTACGGTTGCTGCCACTTCACATATATCCCCAACCAAGGGTAGTCTTGAGTCTCCAAGCATCTTGACCTCGCCCATGTACCTCTTAAGTTCCTGATCTCATCCAGTGAAGTTACCGAAGCCCTTTGCTTCTCAGAGTTGCGTCTCCCTTTTTGTCAACATCAACACAGTTTCCAGAAGGGCGACTGTATCTTGACTCTCATTCCCTTTACAGTGAGGAGTCTCGGATGGCACAGGGAGAACCATCATTGTTCCATGTTGTTGTTGACCCCCATAACATTTGACTTCAACACTCTCTCATGTTACGGTGGGTCTTACTGTGCGACTATTGTAGTTGTTTTTTTTAATTGTCACAGACCTCTGAAATTTGTTGGGCCATCAATGCCCGCCAAATCCTTGATACTTCCTCCAAGTGTCATTCTTTACTTTTCAGAGTATTGTTCCCCATCATAATTGTCCTCTGCTCTTATCGACACGCCCCCGAGGGCGCTGCACTCATCTTCACCAACATCCCACTTCAGCTACTGTCCTACACATGTTTTGAGTTACATGGCACGAGCATGGGGCATGCCCGCCTCGTTTGTACACATTTTATTTTTCACACCTTCAGAAAGGTCAGGTCCTACAGGTTCCCTTCTCCCTCCAACAGGTCGCTCTTGATACTCTCGATATCGCTCTTTCTTACAATAGTCCTCTTGGTAGAAGAAACATTGATGAATTTCAGCTATACGTATGCTTCTAACCTCATCCATCAGGGGGCATCTGTTATCACGGAAATCTCGTCAGCACATGGTTACAGGAATCCAACATCTCCAAATAGCCATTAGTTCACCCATGGACCAAAATTACCAAAAAATGCATCTCCAAAAGGTCCAAAACTATACAACTGCTTATAAAATCAGAATGTGCTATGACTATACAGGGCGCGCGCGCACATGTGCCATCAAGAAACGCAGGAAAAGCGCACATGTGCACGATGTGCGACTGTGGATGCTAAAATCCGCGCACATCTAAGAACGGCGCATTTATGATGTTGGTCGGCCTCCCACCCACTTCTAGTTCAGCTTCCAAGTCGATTTGACATCCAAATCTCAGCTGAATCCGGCTGGGTGGTAGGTCAAAGACCTAAGGGTACCCTAAAGGGCCCCTTGTTCACACTCAAAGATGGTTGAATAATGCCTCAAAGTTATGCTATAAAAAGAGGCCATGGGTGCACTACATTTTCAAGGAATTCATTTGTAAGGTTATGTTGTTGCTATTCTCTTGGGGAATCCTCTTTTCTCATCAAGAGCATACTAGCACCATTCCATTGGAGCTATTCACCTCACCCTTTGAGTGAATTAGCTTGGGATTCTTTCACCATTTCTTTGAAGTTCTCAAGTTGTAAGAAGAGCTCAATCTTGGGGGGCCAAGAGCCCTCCCTTGGAGGTAGAAGGGACCCAAAGTCCCCCTTTCTCTTTGGTGTTTTATTTTCACTAATACAATCCTTTCCATTGGTGACATGAGTCTTGTTTGTTTCTTGTTCTTATGTCCTTATGCACTCTAGTTTAGTTGTTTTATCATTCCTAGTTTAATTCTTAGTTTAGTCTTTTATGTTTTATTCTTCTAACCCTTTCCTTTACTGTTGTCTTGCTTAGCTAACCCAACTAAGCTTGTAAGAACCTATGTTTTTCTCATCTAGGTGACAAAAGAGGTGCAACAATACCAATCTTTTGCAACACCTTATAAGGGCCATAGTACTTTGGTGATAATTTATTATCCTTTTTGGCTTGCTTGAGGGACATCTATTTGTATGGTTGTACTCTTAAAAACACCCAATCCCCTACTTCAAAACTCATTTCACTACGATGTTGATCTGCTTGTTGTTTCATGCGATTCTGTGCCATGGTCAGGTTGTCCTTTAAGATTTGGAGAACTTCTTGTTGATGCTCGATGTGATCTTCCACTACTTGAACCTTAGATTTTTCTTTTAGAGAAGAAGTCATGGAAGGAGGGTGGTATCCATAGAGTGCCATAAATGGTGTCATTTTTGTTGCAGTATGAAAGGAAGTGTTATAGCACCATTCTGCGAAGGGTAACCATTTGAACCATTGTGTTTGTTTATCAGAGACAAAGCAACAAAGGTAGCCTTCCAGACATTTGTTCACTATCTCGGTTTGTCCATCAGATTGAGGATGATAGGATGAGCTATGAGCCAATTG
>WSFP011436609.1:0-20940 GCA_009831015.1 Picea engelmannii
TAACTTTCTTAGTTTCCTTTTAATTTCACATTTAAAGAATGTTAAGAAAGATAAAAATAAAATGAAAGTCCTGCGCGTCCCCTAGAAACTCTTGACTTATCTTGGTATAAAAATATGCGTTAAGATTCGATAAAATGGCCCCTTGCATCTCAACATGAAAGGTTTATGATAGACAACATATCTATACTAGATGTGTCTTCCCATCTGTAATCCAAAAGATCCCATTTTCTAGGGTGTGTAGGAAAACATCTCCTTGTATGGCGCCAAATTTTAAGGGAGAAGCTAATGAATATAGAAGAAAAATGATCATGATTAATGAAAAATATAGTGGGTGACCAACCTATCTCCCAAATAATGAACAACCATTTGTAATAAGATTTCCAAATAGAGAAAAGCATGACAAAAAGGTGGGAATATGATTTTTAATATCACTTCAATACTATGGAATTGGTCGATGGCATAGGTGTGCATGACACTTTGAAGAGGCATAAGTGTGCATCCATTGTGAAGAGACCTAAGAGTCAATAGATCCATAGTTTAACTATTTCACGTTTTGGTATTTTTTGGGGGATATTTTTTCCTAGGGATATTTTATGTTTAGTTTTTCCTGATTTCAAGCGAGAAATCATTGGATATGCATATTTGAGTGATTAATTATGTATAATCTGAGTGCCCCAAGGATTTTTCAGCATGTTGAATCCATTTCTGCATTCAAAAATACAATTTAAACAATATGAAATTGTGATTTTGTGCAGATTTATATCCCTTGTTCCAACAAAAAGAACCAAATCATAGAACAAACAAAAAACACTGAGGCAATAAATGCCAAAAAGGATGTGCAATATAACTAATACGAATCACCACGAACATGATGGATTCCCCATTGAAACCTAGTGTGTCAAATTGCTACACAAATAATTGGTTTTCTATCTCTACTCTCCAAAGAGGAATGCTATAAATATATAGCATTGCACCAATGCCCTTTGCTAAGGGTGTAGTAACCTAGGCTATCTCATTTGCAAATGAAAATATGGTCATAATTGCTGCTCAAACTAAATAGGAATCACTGCTCTTGTAAGAGTATGAGTAGTGAATGTGCATTTATAGTAGCTTGCCCCAAGACATTCAACCATAGATTTAGGGCTACATGGCGGAAGAAGCAGACACCCATTGAAGAATTGATTAGACTGATAAATGTACGGTTTGGAAAACACCTTGTTGAGACACTAGGTGCATCAAGCATAAGTGTTATATCGAAAGACCATTGAGTGTGATTAATATGAAGCATAATATATATATATGTGAGGGGACGGGACACTATAGGTAGTAACATGTGAATCATCATTGTTGGAGACTATTTGACTGTCTATGACAAAATTTTCCACTGGAATACTAACTTGTCCACTGGAACACTATGTGTAGCATGATAGTGTGCAAATGTTATGCCTGAAGCAGGATGATTAGTGTTAATTTGGCTGTGTATATGTTAAGTGTGTAATGCATTGTTAAGTAGAGAGATATGGAGGTTGAGAGCAGTTGTTGTTGGTCAAGATATTTGTGCACGCTAGAAAATGTGGATCGAACTAAATGTTGGACCTGAGAGTCATTGTGCCATGGATCTACAACATTATTGACGTACCATGTAGGTAAGGGTGCAATGGATGCTTGTGTAATAAGGTTGGTAGGGAGATCTATAATAGAGATATTATCATGAGGTAAAGGTTGAGGAGTAGGGTATAGGGGAGAGGGTCCATGTGGAGGGCTAGTTTGGGACGTCTGTGAAGGAAAAGGATAAGGATATGGAGGAATAAAATATGTGACTAGGGTATCATCTCTCTTAGATAGGAGGGAGAGGAAATAATCAATGAAAGGTATCTAGGAATATGATGGAACCCTAGGAAGAGGGTGGTTGGTGTGAAAGCTAAGTTGATAGGTTGAAGGACATTGGTTGGAATCCTTACAGATGGGTTGGTAACATGTGGTATGAATGGAATGAGTGGGTATGGATTTGGTAAGGTATTTATGGAAGATGAGAATTGTACACTTAAGTAAGGAGTAGTATATAGCCAAGTGACACTCAAAATTAGGGTGAGTTATGGTTGTGTCAATGTGATCTTGGATTTGGTATAATAAAGTTTTCTATCGGTATAAAAGAGAAAGGATATGTGTAATTTGAGAGGAGGGTATGACCACTGCTAGGGAAGGAAATGAAAGGGTGAAGAAGGTCCTCAAGGAAGATTATACATGAGAGGGAGAGAATCATAGGGGAAGTGAACTTGCCTTGGGTAACTCAGAAAAATAAAAAATATTTCGTAATTGCATGTACAACTCATTAGGGTGGGCATGGACGCTTGTATACACGTTGTTGTTAAAAACACACCCAAAAAAAATTCCAATGGAAATCTATAGCCAATAGAAGAAATGTTTCTTGAGAAATTGATGTTGAATCTCCTTGCCAACACAATTCTTACACTTTTGTTTGGGACTGAAGCATAGAAAGCACTATTTAGTGAGATATGGGTGGGAGGTTTTGTCTCCACAAATTAGATCTGATGAAATCTTCTTTCCAAACAAAATATTCCACTTCAGTTTGGAGAAGATGTCAATGTAGATACGGTTGGGTGGGCACACTCCAAGGAGCCAAATTTTTAATTCTACTACTATAAACTATTATTTCTGAGTGAGGCATTGAGCCTAAGAAGAATTGAGGAAAGAGAAAACCTGCACCAACACTCTGATACCAGATGATGTTATTCTAAACTTTTCAAATAGAAAACTGAGAGGTGAAGAACACCCACCTTAAAATATAATAACCAAGAAACAACAATAACAAGAGTAGCAATAGAAATAGAATTATCCTCGAGGGAAAATATCTTATTTTATTATTTTATTATAAAAGTCACCTATCCTTTATATAACATCATAATATATCCACTCCAAATGAAGCAAATAATAACTTGAACTCCTTCACATAGCTCCAACCTTGGAAATATGCAACTACATTCTACACATCATTAATTCTTCAACAAAACACTAACTAATAGTTGGAGATAACGTATCCATTCAAAATGAAACAAAGAATAGCTTGAACTCCTTCACATAGCTCCAACCTTGGAAATATGCAACTACATTCTACACATCATTAATGCTTCAACAAAACACTAACTAATAGTTGGAGATAAAATGAGCATTTCTCTAAAAGCTAGGTATTTCCATGACTCTATTGAATGTTGTATTTGGATGAGTGGTGGGCACTACCATTCCTATGTGGAAGGGTGTGTTCGTCTTGGGAAAGCCCTGTAACTATCTACATCAATTCACAAGAAATCAATTCACAATCAATAATGGTGAAACTCTTTTTCGAAAATAGAAATCGACTATGAGTTCATACCTTCACCCTGTGTTGACATCATCCAAATCCTTAGTATGGAAAATGAGATTGAGAACTAGAGGCCCTATGTCACACACCTTTGTAATAGATTGTCCTAAGTCCCGTTTTTATCTCTATTTGTGTATGTAGGGTTTTATCCCTAATTTTGTATAATTTACTTTGTTTCAAGTGAGTTATGTGCATTCAAAAAATCCCAAATCCTGATCCCCATATTTAATAGTAGAGGTGTTTTATAGTTCGAGGGGTTTTCTTACAAACACTAATTTTCACTATCTAGGGTTCATTTTGAGTGGGTGATTATGGTTGGGAGAATGAGGGTTTCTAGGTTTTTATAATGACGAGGAAGCCAATATCACCACATAACATATATGTCAACCCTTACCCATAACCTCATGGGGACTTGTATACTTTCATTTCTTCATTACATAGGGAGATGATTATGATTACCCTAATTTTATTGAGCCTATCCAACCAATTGGGTCTCATGTTTGGAAAGATGGGTCTGAACCCTCAAATGTAAATATCATCCTTGGTGTTACATTCAACCTTAATCTTGATATATGAAAAAATATAAAAAAAAAAAAAGATAAAGTATAAAGAAGAAATTACTCAATTCTACCCAAAGGATAGTAAGAATGTTCCTAGGGGAGATTGAGCATTGGGATCACAATTTCTTGCACCTCTCCTAATGAGAGTGACTTTGAGTCTGAAGGATAACAAGTAGATCACTTGTCTAAATATTACGACAAACTTGATATATAGATAGATAGAAATCCATATACATAAATCCCTTCCTCAGTAAAACCAAGTCTTTGAAATCAAGGTTACCTTACTATAGTGGTAGATCCCTATGTTGGGATGTTAGTGTACTTGTTTGCTTATGCTTGGATTGTTTGTGTGATTTGTGGGCTTATAATTTTTTTTTCCTATTGAAGTAATAGGGGTAGAAATAAAGAGATATTAAAAATGCCACCAAAAATTGGATACCAACCATATCTAGAAAAAATATGAATTTTTTAATTGGAGAGTTGTATTGGAGGGGCCTTCAACAAAAGGATTTTGGGAGGTATTTTTCAATATCTAGTGAAATTAGGGGTATTCTTTAATATCCCATGAATGAGAGTGCTATGCCATAGGTTCAGTAAGTGAAGTTGAAGCATGTTCCTTTATAATGGAAAGCAACCTCTACAAGGAAAATTTTGTGATGAACATTTTATAAAAAGATTCAAGACATCTTCTAGTAAAATCATTGATCTAAATAGGGGAAGATAAAGAAACCTAATGAAGAACTTCAAGTTTTTCAGTATTCAACATAACATATTTGACAACATAGAGGAAAGTTACAACTACGAAGAACTCATTGGATGAACATTTACTATAATTTTATTGAGATTCAAACTTCAAGCACCTAGCTAAGACTAATTCCTTTGTAAGTAATGGACATAAGCATTGTTTATTGCACAACAAAAGACTTTGAATCTAACTAAGATTTTTTTGTTTGAATGAAGTTTCCCTATGGACGCGGTTACGTCATCTATGAACCTTAGCACTGAGAAGTGCCAAATTTACTTCCAATTAAGAGAGTATCTAGCTAAAACTAATTCGTTTGTAAGTAAAAAACATAAACATTGTTTATTGCATGGTAAAAGACCTTTGAAGCTAAGCAAGAAAAATATTTTGGGTTGAATGAAGTTGCTATCTATGAATCTCAACACTAAGAAGTGTTAAGTTTACATTCAATTCAATGTAACTAACCAAGCAATGAGCATTGAAGAGAATGTGTTTTCAAGCCAAATGTCCTAGATGTCAACAGGGAAAGTTAAGCAAGGATAGCCTAAAACTATCAACAAGGGTTAATTTAGTGGTAAAATGTGGTTATGCATTGGTTTAAAGTATATTAATTATCCTATAAACTATACAAATAAAGTCTTAAAATTTTGTTCCAAATCAATAGATCGAATCACATGATAAAAAATTTCAAGTGTAATGAATAATGACATGTTACTTTTTAAGCTTGAGTTGTGTGACAAGCTTTCATAAGGTTGTGAAACTAGATTAATGCATATTTATTAGCACAATCACATAAATAAAAGTAGTTGATATAGGTCAATAGGCACCATTATTAGTTTTGAAAGATGAAAAATGGTGTAAAAGTGGTTAATATATGCAGACATTGAAAGGTGGCCAATGGTGTTGATCCATTTATATCAACCACTTTTACTTATGTGATAATGCTAGGCTCAAATACAAGTTTTTCTTTATCAAATATCCACCCTTATATTTTACTCAAACATAATTATATAAAATTTAAATGAAAAAATATATATATTAAGTAATGGTTATATTGTATTAAGTAATGATGTTTAGTTTGGTTCTCCTTGTTTTAATGCAAATTTACATTCACTATTTCCTCAACCATTATATTTATGATTTCATCAATATCAACTAAAATAATAATTCCATGAATTTATCTATTCTTTCATAAAAGTCACTTACATTACACTAATTATTAGTATTTATCTTTAGTATATATTAAATATCTACACTATTATAAAGGTCAATAATTCATATTTTTTTAATGCATTTATAAAACATTTAATTTTGCAAAAATATTTCTAATTATCATTATGTTAGTTAATTTATTTCAATATCAAAACAATTATTTCAAATTTAATTATTTTATATAAATGTAGTAAAAATTTATAATGAAATATTTATATTATTTTGTTTTTAAATTTAATTATTTTCTCACAACTATATTTAATTATTTAGTTAAATTTATTAAACTTTTGATTGGTTATTTGTTAAATTTTTAACTTAGCATTTACTTGGTTCATCTTTTCATTAAAAATAAAAACATTTTATAAAAAAAAAAATTTAATTTAAATTAATTTTTTTTTTTTATAAAAATATGTTACATTATATGAATTTTTAAAACCCATCACACAAATATGTTGCATTATCTTATTGTGTCTTTAGTAATTTTAATTATAAACTTATCATAAAAATACATTCCATTATCTTATTTTTTATTATGTATATATTTTATTTTAATTGTTTTTTAATATTAAACTAATGAAATGGATAGAGTCTAGACAGTAATTTCATAACAGCATATGTTAATTTCATAGGCAACTCAGTGATTTGAAAAGCCGTGGTAATTTCAAATGCCGTTGTAATTTCAAATGTCCACGCAGTAACAACTAGAAACTCATTTGAAAATCCCAGGAATTATAAGCTCAGTAATAACCCCAGCGGTATTTGAAAAGCCCAATATAAAAGCTCAGTTAAAAAGCTCAAAAAACCTAGCGCATTTGAAAACGATAGTAATAATCCGAGAGGAATTTGAAAAGCTCAGTAAAAAAGCTCAAAAAACCCAGCTCATCTGAAAAGTGTAATAATAAAGAGCAGTAATAATACGAGCGCCATTTGCAGAGCCCAATTAAAAAGCTCAGTAATAAAGTTAAAAAATCCAGAGGTCGTAATTTCATTTAGATAACTGTGAAAATGTAAATCAGTTTAGATAAATGTATGATTTATAAATCCAGGAAAGTTAATATTGAAAATCCTATCTATTGATCTAAAATAGAACTAGAATATGTAGCATTTATAATTCTTGACCACAACATTAGGGTTTATTATTAAAATATAGATTATTATATGGATATAATAACTAAATTTTCTAGAAACATAACCGAACTTCATTTTTATAGCAATAGTATTATTTTTACATTCATGGACTAAGTTAAATGATACACAACCTCAATTTGTATAGTTACACTTTTACATAATAGTTCCAATTTCTATAGTTCCACTTTTACATACTTTGCACTAAAATCTATTGGTTTGGTTTGTTTCTTTTTTATATTTGAGACACTTTCTCTTTCTAACCATATGGGGTATTTGGAAATATTTAATCAAAATTATGTTTAAAGATAAGATAAGGAATGATGACTATACAATTTGGCAATAATGGAGTACATATTAAATCCAATCTTCTTTCATAATACTCTTATTGGTTTTCTAGATGGGGCCGCAGTTGGGGGCTTATGTCAGATAGGTATTTTTATTAAACTCAATGTCTTACATGTTTATAAAGGATATTTTGTTGGTGGAGAAGGGAATAATATCAAGGAAGAAATCATGGGTTTTGGGGGGATTTTGAGTCTGGCAAAAAAATTTCACATTGATCCCATCATGGTTGTTGGTGACTCCAAAGTGGTGTTAGATTGGATGTCCAACAAATATAAGCTCGATATTCTTGCCTTCATTTTTTGAGAGATGACCAAAACTGATCGTTTCCATATGTTCTAATTCTTTTAAAACATTTTTGTTACAGACATTATTATGTGAAATTATATATTTTTGGCAATTAGAATAATGTTCTATTTGAAAGAAATTGAATATTTTGTAATATGTTAGTATTTTGGATATTTGTATAAGGTGAATATGTGACTACAAAACATATTATGAAGTTCTCTATGTAAGAGGAAGTTTCTTTTAATTCAGTTTTAAATGTTTTTTTTCTGTATGAAAAAAAAAAAACTAAATATATTTGTATTTAAATTTAGAGTTATGATCTTATAAGGAGTTCACTTATTTCTTTTATTTACTTTTACAAACATGTTTCAGAAACTTAACATTCCAATTGTAAAAGAGGTGTCAATTTCACAAAAATATTCTATAGTTAATCCAAAAATCCAAACATGATATCTAAAAATAAATTTATAATAATAATATTTTCTCATTTAAAAAATCTTAATCTTGTATTTTTATTGAAATTTAAAATAAATTTATGTTCAAATCCAGTCAGTTCCAACATCGTAATTTGTTTGTGTTAAATTGTCAAATGGGTGTATGCATTTTTAACCATAGTGGGGTTTCCTTATTTTAGGTATTTGCTAGGTTTATACTTTGTTATATCATATATGAGTTATTTAGTTGTGTCATAGTCTTAAAAGAAAAAAATTGTCGGTCAAGTAACACTCACTTGGGCTGTTAGAGTAAATATTTCTCAACCTTTTAAAGATTACATATGTTATTTGTGTGTACTTTCAACTTTTCATAATCTACCCTATATTTAAATCCTTCATAAATATATACATTTTAATTAACAACATAGATTCGTCGTAACTCACTTTATTACGATTGCATCGATTATGTGTGTTTAATATCAACTTTGTTAAAATTGCATTTTATTATTAGTGTCTTTATTAATATAGCATATATTATTATTTATGTTTATTCTCAATTTTTCAGATTCTACCCTATATTTAAATTCATTATAAATATACATTTTAATTAATCAACATAAAACTATCTTGACCGTATATATAATAAGCATCAAGAGACATCAAAAGAAATAGAGATAAATTTTTAATAGTGCTTAAAGATTTAGGGTTCATATGGATTTATATTGTTTTGTTTTATTATATATTTTTACAATTATTATGATTTTTTTTTAATTATTATAATTCACTTTAACCTATAAAATGAAGTTAGGATAGTTGTTGTTGTTAGTGGTAGCATACGGTAATTTTTGCATAAGTCTATGTGTCTAGACATGTGGAAATCTTTCAAAATCTTATACTCTTGAATTTACTTTAGTTAAAAGAATTATTAAAGTAAATTATTTTTATTAATTAATTATGTAATTAGTTAATTGAGTTAGTTATGAGACATGCTAAAAGTACTTGGCATGCAACATGTAATCTAAATCTAAAAGTGAGTGTGAGAAGTAATCTCAACGTAAATCACTTTGGAGATTAGAAATAGATTGTAACTCATGATTATAAAAGAAAGTCTAGGAGAAGGAGGAAGACACAATTCACAAAGATAAAAAAGGAGGACCTTTGTTAGTGTGTAATCATCGATGTCACACTCACGGGTAGAGGAGGATCTTTTCTCGAGTGCTTGGATCACGAAGGACAGTGATTCAAGAGGACCAAGCACAATACAATTCATACAGATAGCAAAGGAGAACCTTTGCTAGTGTGGAGTCACCGAGGTAACACTCAGGAGTAGAGAAGGACCTTTGCTTGAGTGCTTGGATAACGAAGGACAATGATTCAATAGGACCAAGGACAATAAAATTCACACAAATAGCAAAGGAGGATCTTTTCTAGTGTGGAGTCATCGAGGTCAGACTCATGAGTAGAGAAGAAACTTTGCTCGAGTGCTTGGATCACAAAGGACGGTGATTCAAGAGGACCAAGGACAATACAATTCACATAGATAGCAAAGGAGGACCTTTGCTAGTGTGGAAGGACCAAGGTAACACTCAGGAGTAGAGAAGGACCTATGCTTGAGTGCTTAGATCACAAAGGACAGTGATTCAAGAGGACCAAGGACAATACATTCACACAGAGATAAAAATAAGGTCTTTTGCTAGTGTGGAGTCATTCAAGAGTGTAGAAGCGAAGAAGGACTTTTTCTGACACTCGACAAGTGTTGAGGGATTCGACACAGAGTATTGGATCATGAAGGACTGTGGTTCAATATCTTGGATAGGTGAAGAAGTACCTTCATCTAGAGATAATACAGGTCAAGGAGAAGAAAGAACGTAGGCATATGCAGGTGGGTGTCAGTAGAAGAAAGCCACAAGAAAGATTCAAATTGTACTATGTTTTCCATATGGAATTTTCGTACATATCCATGGGTCACAAAGGAGACAATCGTGGACATTTGCGGGTCATAGTGGGGAAAGTCACGGTTATCCATGGGACATGGAAGAGAGAGTCACATATGCCTAGAAAAGTGTTCCATAATTTATTGTACAGCAGGTCATCCCTTACCAGGTTAGTCTGTAGTTGTATTTCTCTCAGTGGGCCATTATCCATGTTACGGGAGCCCTGATTTTAGCGTAATAAAATCATTCTCAACACTTTTTTTCGCTCTGGGTTTTTTCCAGGGGTATTTACCCAAAATTCGGTCTTTATGTGTGCTTGATTTGGTTTCCTAGTTTATGCTTTCGTTGCATGATGTTGAGTTGAATATTTCAGTAGTGTATTATTGTTTTGTGAGCTGCTAATCTTACTTCAGTAAGGAAATCACTAGATAACAAAGTACCTAGGTGTTGGAGTAAGAATTTCAACATGGTGTCAAAGAATACCTAGGGTTGAAAGAGAATTCAACATGGTATCATAGCAAGATTTCTTTGGGAGGAAACCAAGTGCACATAGTATCGACATATCTACGAGATCTGAGTCACCAAAATAGAGATCAAGTTCATA
Organism: Picea engelmannii; assembly: GCA_009831015.1. Lineage (NCBI taxonomy): Eukaryota > Viridiplantae > Streptophyta > Pinopsida > Pinales > Pinaceae > Picea > Picea engelmannii. The sequence goes on from WSFP011436609.1 coordinate 10,624, forward strand.
TATAGGGTTGCAGTAGCAGATCTATGGGATCAAGAGTGTCGAGGTGGGTTCTTGAAGGACTAAGCACATATCCACTATATTTTGTAGCAGATCAATTATATTTGTAGGAGATCTTAGCATATATTTAAACTGGTAGACATAAATCAAATGACTGATTTATGGGTACAAGACAGTATAGAGGAAGTTTCATTAGGGTGGTTTGTTGAGCAAAGGCAGGAGGCCAGGAAGTTAACAAGGAGATCTCAGATAGGTGGAGAAGGACTTTCATCTATAGATATGAGCCACCTAAGAACTCATAGATATAGATAAGAAGGAATTTTTCTCACATAGATCTTAGCATGGGGTGAAGAAGAAATTTCACCTAGAGATCCATTCAGTCTAAAGGATAAGAGAAGTCGACAGGGAAGCAATAGAGTATTTGTAGGTATAGGATCATATAGCAATAGAAGAGGTACTCGGTTCCAGGTATTGGTTATTTCTCAATGGAAAAAAAATAAACACAAGTGAGATAGGAGATCTCATTGAATTGGGTGGAGAAGGAATTTCGTCCAAGTGTGTAGGGTAGGGTTCGAGGAAAGAAGCAAAGTGGAAGAAAGGGAGATAACAATCAACCAACAAGATTGAAGTACTGATCTTGAGGTTTGTAGGGCTTGACTACTTGTTGATTGGTATTCCTCAGGAGAACCATTATCCTAGGAAGGGAGCCCATGATTTTATTTTAATAAAATCAACTAGAGCTAGAATCACGAGAGATATTCAATAGTCTAACAGAGGACTCAGGGATCCATGTGGAGCTTGGTGATGATGCCAAGTATGCAATGAAGGGGAAGGGAATTTTCACGTTCTTACTTGAGTTGGGAGATTTTTTAGAGGCCCATGATGTGCTTTATGTACCAAAACTGACGAACAACTTGCTCTTAGTTTAAGTTTTGGAGGACATGGGTTTTGCAGTTACTTTTCAGAGAGGGAAAGTACTCATATGTTCAGAGGGAGATAAACCTGACACAACAATGAGCATTGGTGTCAGAGAGGGCAGGTTATACAGGTTTCAGGACCAACTTGTAAGAGGATCCAAGGGGATCCTGGATCATGAATCGATGTCAGTGAAAGAGGATGAGGAGAAGGAGGTTCTTAAGGGTGAGAAATCAAAGGATGAGTAGAGTTCAATGACTTCTAGTGTGGTGAGTAAACCTTCAGAGGGGAAGATGGAGTTATCCCCTTCTAGTTCTATCAGAAGACCTAGTTGGTATGAGATGACATAGATGGATGCTTAGGAGCAGGAAGCTTCTAGGAGCACATTGAGGGAGAGAAAGCCTTCGACGAAGTTTTCAAACTTTGTGGCATTGATATGTAGTTTCATTGATTCTGAGACTTCCATTATTTAGGGAGAAGCTAACCAGTAGAGTTGGAGGAATGTCAGTATACAGGATGACATATGTGACATTATGCCATATTCGGAGGCAGAAGCAGTTCTAGATGGCTCTTCAAGAAATACCTTCCTCGCTAAGAGGGAGTTTTCATGTCAGTGGTAGCATTAGACAGGTATTTCTGCATAGTTCTATGTGTCTAGATGTGTGGAAATCGTCCAAAGCCTTATACTCTTGAATTTACTTTAGTTAAAGGAATTATTAAAGTAAATTGATTTTATTAATTAATTATGTAATTAGTTAATTGATTTATTTATGAGACATGCTAAAAGTACTTAGCATGCAGCATGTAATCTAAATCTAAAAGTGAGTGTGAGAAGTAATCTCAATTGTAGATCACTTTGGAGATTAGAAATAGATTGTAACTCATGATTATAAAAGAAAGGCTAGGAGGAGGAGGAAAACACAATTCATAGAGATAGCAAAGGAGAACCTTTGCTAGTGTGAAGTCACCAAGGTCACACTCAGGAGTAGAGAAGGACCTATGCTCTAGTGCTTAGATCATGAAGGACAATGATTCAAGAAGACCAAGGATCACATAGATAGAAAATGAGGACCTTTTCTAGTGTGGATTCACTGAGGTCACACTCAGGAGTAGAGGAGGATATCTGCTTGAGTGCTTGGATCATGAAGGACGATGATTCAAGAGGACCAAGGAAAATACAATTCACACATATAGAAAATGAGGACCTTTGTTAGTGTGGAGTCACCAAGGTCACACTCAGGAGTAAAGAAGGACCTCTGCTCAAGTGCTTGGATCACAAAGGACAAGGATTCAAGAGGACCAAGGACAATAAATTCACACACAGATAGAAAAGAAGGACTTTTGCTGACACTTGACATGTGTTGAGGGATTCGACATAGAGTATTGGATCAGAAAGGACTGTGGTTCAAGATCTTGGATAGGTGAAGAAGGGCCTTCATCTAGAGATCATATAGGTCAAGAAGAAGAGAGAACAAAGACATACGCAGGTCAGTTTCAACAATATAAATCTATAGGAAGAGTCAAACTATACAGAGTTTCTCGTACAGAATTTTCATACATATCCACAAGTCATATAGGAGATAGTCGCATAAATCCATGGGGAAAGTCATGGATATCCATGGGTCATGGAAGAGATAGTTGCGGATGCATAAAGAAGTGTGCCAGAATTGATTGTACAAAAGGTCAACCCTTTTCAGTGTTAAGGTTTAAGCTATTATTAGGTTTCTTTTCAATTTACTAGATAACCATAACATAGGTAGGATTATTGAGAGAAATACAATCACAAGATACACAACATTTTATCCTGGAAAACCCTCATGGGGGATAAAACCCCAAAAAAAATTCCTTAATATAGATAGCCAATACAATGCCAAGACAATAAACCAAACACTAGAGAATATCCTCCACTGAGGAATGCGCCTCTCTCTTCCTTCTTCTCCCAACTGCATCTACCAAACTTTCACACCGAGTGAGAGAATGAGTGAGTGATCAAATGAGGTGTTGGCTTCCTTTATTTATACAAACTTGCAGGTGTTGGAAAGGTGTATCTTCACTAGGCAGGGCCGACTTGTCTTCTCAGTGGTTAAAACCACTTTAATTAGCCTAGGGGTCAACTTCTCAATTTGCATAATATATTTAGGGTTTGACCAATCCACAAAAGGGGATTTGGTCAATTACAATGCCCGACATGATCAATCCACAAAAGGGGGTTGATCTAATGAATAATAACTCAATAATAAATAGAATATTCTTTGCAGTTACAATATTTCAACACTCTCCCTTAACAAGAAGGGTATTCTACAACATCATCAGGAGAGAGAGAGGGAAGCAACATCAACAACATATGGAACACTGACTAGTATATCTATAAATCTTTAGAATTTTTTCTCATCATCATCCACAACAGGGAGTTGGAATGGAATCATCATCATATGCATCAAAATGGATTAGTATAACACTAATACATCATCATCATCAATAACAACACACGGCTGATAGAACATAAACAACAACACCACCACAGGACGAAGGCTGGAGCATCATCAACAACAACAACATCACAACACGAAGGTTGGAGCATCATCAACAACAACAACATCACAACATGAAGGTTGGAGCATCATCAACATCAGCACTAGGCTGGAAATCTTTAGCACAAAGCTGGCATCTCAACAACATCAACACGAGGCTGAAAATCTTCAGTACAAGGATGGAATCTCAACAACATCAACACAAAGCTAGAAATATTCAGGAATAGGATGGCATCACAACATCATCAACACGAATTTGGAAATCTTCAGCACTAGGCTAGCATCACAACAACATTAGCACGAAGCTGGAAATCTTTAGAACTAACACTACTCCCCCTTTCGAGGGAGTTACTTTCGGACTACACCAATATTATCTCGAAAGTGCTCAAACTTTACACGAGATAGAGGCTTGGTCAACACATCTGCAACCTATTCATCTGTGTTATCATACTAGTATTTTATGGCTCCTCTATGCACCATATCACAGATGTAATGATATTGAATCTCTATGTGTTTTGACTTGTCATGGAACACATGGTTCTCTGTCATCTTTATGCAACTCTGGTTATCACATAGGTTCATAGTTGCTTCCATCTCTAAATCGAATAGACCTGCCAACAAATTCTGAAGCCATATGGCTTCACAATTGGCAAAACATGTAGCAATGTATTCTGCTTTTTCCATGCTGAGAGCAATGCTTGATTGCTTCCTACTTTGCCACGAGATCATGGTTGGCCCCAGATTGAAACAACATCCTGAAGTGATATTTTTGTCAGTGACACTTCCAGCCCAATCTGAATCAGTATAACCACTCACTCTGAAGTCATGATCTCCATTATAATTGAGACCACAATCTAATGTACCCTTAAGGTACCTCAACATATGTTTTGCAGCAACCAGGTGAACACATCTGGGCTCTACCAGAAATTGACTCAAGGTGTTCACAACAAAACATATATCTAGCCTGGTGTTCGTCAGATACATCAACGATCCAATGATCCGTCTGTACAACTTAGCATCAATCAATTATGACAAAGTGTCAACTAGGAGCTTCAACTTTGTTTCCATGGGTGTATTCATGGATTTTCATTCCAACATATCAAATCTCTTTAGTATTTCAACTGCATACTTCCCTTGGTTAAGGAAGATCTTCTTTGGGCTTTGTCAAAACTCAAGACCTAAGAAATAGTTCATTGGGCCAAGGTCTTTCATCTCAAATTATGCGGCGAGCTTCTTCTTACAATCAGTGATGAGATTTTCCTCTCCAATTAAGAATAATTCATCCACATACAACAACAATATAATATGATCATCATTCATAACCTTGAAGTAGAGGTTAGAATCAACTTTACTCTTGGTAAATCCCAAACTCATCAGGAAACTACCAATCCTTCCATACCAAGCTCTAAGAGCTTTCTTCAATCTATATAGAGCCTTCTTCAACTTGCAGACATGAGTCTTTCTATCTTCAACTTCAAACCCTTGAGGTTTTTCTATATACACTTCTTCTTCAATGACACGATTCAAGAAAGTTGTTTTCACGTCCATCTAGTGTAACTTCCACTTCATCCTAGATGCAAGAGGTATGATGGTTCTGATTGAATCGTATATGGCCACATGAGCAAACGTCTCTTCATAGTCAATGCCTTCCTTTTGAGAAAAGCCATGAGAAACAAAACTTGCTTTATATTTCTCAATACTTCCATTAGTAGCATGTTTTATTTTGAAAATCCATTTGGAAGATATCACATCCTTGCTCTTTATTCTGGGAATTATTTCCCATACATCATTCTTTATAATGGATTGGTATTCTTCTGTCATGGCATCTACCCATTATTTCTTCTGAATAGCTTCTTCAAAGCAAGTAGGATCCTTCTCTAAGAGATCACGCATCAAAGCCATATAACTGGAGAATGGCTTGGGTTTCTTGACTTGTCTCATGGTTCCTTCGGGGGCACCATACTTCTGTCCATGGTAAATAAGTTCCCTTGCCCAAGATGGATTTCTCTAGTGGGAGATCGTCATCTAGGGAGGTTCTTGAGATTCTATTATGTCATGATCTTCTAGAATCTCCTCATCAGGGGAAGTTATCACTTCTCTCACTAGTTCTGCAACTCTGGGAGCCACAAGTTCTTCTTCATATACTTCTTCAAGTTGGCATCTTCTTGAATTATTGAGTGTTGCATCTTCATCAAAGGTTACATCTCTATTGATCTCAATATGATGGTAACCTAGTATGTATATTGCGAAGGCCTTGGAGACCTCATATTATCCAACAAATATTCCCTTCTTTCCATAAGGGTCCATCTTGGTTCTCTTCTCTTTTGGAATGTGTACAAATACGAGACAACCAAATATTTTGAGATGGATTACTTTTGGCTTCTTTCCGGAGAACATATCTTCAAGGGCCTTGAACCCAAGTGCACTATGGGATAATCTATTATGTACATACACTATTTGTCTTGTTGCTTCTACCCATAAGTGCATTGGAAGATCTTGGTCATGGATCATGGTCTTCAGTGCTTCCATTATAGTTATGTTCTTTCTTTCTGTTACACCGTTTTGTTGAGGATTTTAGGGAGTGGTGACCTCCCTCTTGATCTCGACATCTTTGCAAAAGTTTGCAAACTCTTTTGAGGTGTATTCTCCTCCATTATCTAACTTGAGTATCTTTATCTTTCTTTCAGAGAGATTCTCTATCAAGGCTTTGAATTCTTTGAATTTACTAAACACTTCATCTTTTGATTTCAAAAAGTAAACCTAAGTTTTCCAAGAATAGTCATCAATAAAAGACACATAGTATACATACCCATTGATGGAGGTTGATGGAATTGGGCCACATACATCTAAGTGAATGAGCTCTAGGACTCATTCTTCTTTATTGTCGCTCTTCAGGAAATGGTTCTTGATGTTCTTTCCTTGTGCACATCCACTTCACACACCTTCATGGTCAACCTTGAATTCTGGTAGACCTGTGACTACCTTGCTTACATAAGGTAGTGACTTATAGTTGATGTGAGCTAGTATTCTATGCCAAATTTCACATGGATTCTCAATGGAATGGGTCAAGGTTTCTTCTGAGTGACCCTTTAGCTTATACAAGCCACTTTCTTCTTTTTCAATAACAATTGCTTCTTCCATGATTTTTCCTTTGGGACACATAAGAACTTCTCCATCTATGAAGGTGAATTTGAATCCTTTCTTCTCTAAAGCTGAGATATAAAGTAAGTTCTTTGTCAAACCTGGTACATATAGTACATCCTTCATCTTCATTGGAGTCCCTTAATCAAGTTTGTAATTTGATTCTCCTACTTCTTTGATAGGGTATTGATAATAATATCCAAGTGTAACTTTCTAGGGAAACTTCTTTTCTGTAAGGCAAGAGAGAATGTCTCTTTAGCCTTTCATGTGCTTGGAATCACCATTGTCTATGAGCCAAGTGTCCTCACCAGGTGACACTGATCCTGAGAGGGAAAAGATTAAGACATAGTCTTCAATATGTTCTTTTATCATCTGAGTGGGTGGCTCTTCATCTTAAACTATATGGGCATGGTGCCTCTTGTTTCTTTTCTTCATACAATGTAGTTAGGGAATCAAGAAATTCTTTTAGAGTCTTGTTTGAATCCACTTGAGGAATCAAGTGATCTTTAATACAATCTTCAATGATTCTTTTTGTCCTAACTGTGTCCTTTTGGTGTTTTTCTTTAGTTGCAGCATCGGTAGGTTCTGGTACGTCTTCTTTAATGAATCTTGCTAGGTCATTCTCTTCAAGAATGAGTGCAATCCTATACTTCCAGGAAAAAAAGTTTCCACACCTTCTAGCTTGTCAACAAACTTAGTTCTTGCAGACATCTTTACCTGGAGTTAGGAAAATGACCAAAAAATAAAAATGCTCAGAATTTAATTTTGAACTTACCAGGAGGTGTGCTTGGTTGAGGCGAGTAGCCTGGTGCAGTTAGATTCCAGAAAATCCAAATTTTTTCCCTTCAAACTTGACCAGTGAAATTATTGACTAGTACTTCTGGTACTGGTTCTAGTTTCCTAGTTTTTTGGTACTTCTAGTTTTTTGGTTTTCTAGTACCAATGAAAACTAGGGTTTCACTTTCTAGGAGTTTTATCAATTGAAAAAGTGTGTTGAAGGTGTCAAATATTTCCCTAGGCTAGGGCACACTTTTCTAGATGATTTTTACTGATATTCCTCTTCAACCGAAAACCCTAATTTTCTTGTACGACAACAATGACATTTTTATTTATCCAGTGAAAGATGCTCTCTTTAGTTTAGGTCTGATACCATGTTAAGGTTTAAGATATTATTAGGTTTCTTTTCAATTTACTAGATAACCATAGCATAGGTAGGTTCAATGCGAGAAACACAATCACAAGATACACAACATTTATCCTGGGAAACCATCATGGGGGAGAAAACCCAACAAAAACTTCCTTAATATAGATACCCAATACAATGCCAAGACAATAAACCAAACACTAGAGAATATCTTCCGCTAAGAAATGTGCCTCTCTCTTCCTTCTTCTCCCAACTGCAGCTACCAAACTTGCGTATTGAGTGAGTGATAAAATGAGGCATTGGCTTCCTTTATTTATACAAACTGGGAAGTGTTGGAAAGGTGTCTCTTCACTAGGCAGGGATAACTTGTCTTCTTAGTGGTTAAAACCACTTTAATTAGCTTGGGGGCCGACTTCTCAATTTGCATAATATATTTAGGGTTTGACCAATCCACAAAAGGGGATTTGGTCGATTACAATGCTCGACATGATCAATCCACAAAAGGGGATTGATCTAATGAATAATAACTCAATAATAAATAGAATACTCTTTGTAGTTACAATATTTCAACAACCAGGATAGTCTACAGTTGTATTTTTCTCAATGGGCCATTATCTCTATTACAAGAGCCTTGATTTTAGCATAATAAAATCATTCTCATCTCTGGTTTTCCCTACAGGGTTTTTCCAAGGGTATTTACCCAAAAAAATTGGTGTTTGTGTGCTTGATTTGGTTTCCTAGTTTATGCTTTCATTGCATGATATTGAGTTGAATATTTCAGTAGTGCATTATTGTTTTGTGAGTTGTTAATATAGTTGCAGTAAGGAAATCACTAGATAACAAAGTACCTAGGTGTTGGAGTAATAATTTCAATATAGTATCAGAGCATACCTAGGGTTGAAAGAGAATTCAACAATAGTTATATTACATTAAACTAAGAACTCAAAAACCCAAAACATGTAAATATATAAAATTAAAACTTTTATTATTAAAAAATAATATCTCTTTAAATCACATATATATATATATATATATATATATATATATATGAGTTTCTATATGTAAATATTTTGTCTATTCCAGACATATAGATATATTTATATTAAATCAACATAAAATGTTATTATTATTTTTTGTTATAACTATTATGATATTGTTTTCAAATGAATAATGTTTCAATCTCAAATTTATTCCTAACATAGCATAATAGTGAAAACTTTCTCTAATTTAAATATTAAGTTTTCAACTTCTTTGTTAGTGTTCAAATATGAAGTTTACCAATATTGTTAATTCTCAAATATATGTACTTTGTCTAATATTCTAGTTGTAAGGTCTACAATGACACCCACCAAGCGTGCACATTCTTTGGGAAGACTTGGGGAATATTCGAGCAAGAGAACAAGAAGGGGCATGCGATCGGTTGGGAAAACAAAGACATATGGGTGTGCACAGGGGCACCTTGGGCACACGATGGTGACGTGTGGCGCCAAGGGGGCACATACTTTACGTTCCTTAGAACGATTAAAAGAGACTTAGGTTGTGTTTGGGCAAGGGCAAGGCAACTTGGGATCATTCCCAAGGAGTGGACCCATCAATCCTTGACAACATAGGCACACCAGAAAGGTTGGATGACTCCATCGACACACTCAAGATGAGTCACAATGATCAAACCAAGAGAAACACACAAGGACAGGGGTGTGCATCCAAGGATGGGGCACATCGATCTAAGAGACATGACAGTTAATGGGTACACAAGAATTTTTCGGCGCACTAGGTCCATGGAGGGAAACAAGGAGTCAATTGAGTGTGGGTTCACAAAGTGGCATGACACACGCAAAAGACATGATGTTTCTCACAAGTGACCCTCATAGTCCCTATAAGAGCATAAGGGATCATAACCAAAGAAGGAATATGTTTTTGGAAAACAAGAACAAGAGGGGAAGTCTGAGGCAAGGAAGAACTGCCAAGATGGAAAACATAGTTACCAACTTAACGAGAACTCTACAGAGTTCTCATTTTTGGGGGGGTCAAGTTTTTTACCCCGTTTTTAAAAATGGTTCTACCGGTAGCACCCCCCTCTATTTTTAGGTGGTTTTTTGATATTTTAAATTTTTTGATACATAAGGTTTCCACTTTGTTTTTTTAATGGTCGTTTTTTCATTTATTTTCAAATTGTTCAATTTTTCTTTTTTTTTTTCTTTTTTCTCAATGATGTTTTTATCATCTATTTTCAAACTTTTCTATTTTATTTTTATTTAATCGTGTTTTTAATCATATTTCCATGCTTCAACCAATGTTAAAAATGTTGTACACCATTTGTTTTTTTGAAATTAAGATTTTTCATATAATTATCTGTCCTTAATTAAGTTATGGTTCCATATATTTTAAATATAGTGGAAAATATAATTTTTAACACACTTTTTTTACTTTACTTCAATACATAGAAAATAATTGTTGTTAAATAACAATATTTTTAAATATTTAGCAAAAAAATATAATTCATTTTTTTGGATCAATTAAAAACTAAAATAAATAAGAAAACAAACAGAATTGAAATTTAAAAAACAAAAACATTTTAAAAACAAATTT
>WSFP011436613.1:0-21025 GCA_009831015.1 Picea engelmannii
TTTAAGAACATGTTTTTCCCATCTATCCATTGTAAATCAGCCCTCCTTAGAGACCCGTGGAGTGGGTGGCTTGGCTCTTTTGGTTTTCTCTTAGATTTGCAGCCATCTGCTTCATCTGGTTGGGAAGGTGTAGGGTTACTTTTAATGGTCTAAAGAGATTTTGTAAGAGAGATTTTCATTGTTACGTGGATGACTTGTCAATACAGGTATGGGTGAGATTCGTATTCTTAGAAAATATATTATATCTGTGAGTCTAGGGACTCCATCAGAGATGCACCCTATGCTTCCCTGGGGCACAGAGGAAAGTAAAGCTCCATATAGCGCTTAATTTGTTATCTGGTATAATATATGACTCGATTGGAAAAAAAAGATGCCCGGCCTGTTCAAAAATAGAATTGTCAAAAACAATAACGATACCATAGAATATATAACAATACTATCAAAGATTCCATTGGAACTATATTATGCGTTCGATTTTTCATATATGTAAGTAAACTTCATCAATTCTGCTCATTCTGAATACTGACATCTAGGTGTTGGGGCTCTTTTGTATATAATTGCGGCAGTACAAACATCTAGCAGCATAGGTGCCTGAGTTGACTAGAAATGCAGTGTGTTATAACATGATGAAGATGATTGTGCCTCAACATCTCCGGTTGATAATCTGCTATAAGGAGAAATTTATTATGTTCTTTACATTTTCTTACTATCATCAATTACATTGCATTGAAAGATTCTGGGCAGACAGAGGACACTAGGAGATTATGTAAATCCTTGGATTTCATTTATACTAGGAGATTAAAGTTCTTGCACTTTTCGTGGAAGCTTTGCATACACGAGAAGGATATAAATAAGCAGGCAATTATTGTATAGCCACATGTTGACGCTCTTTTTTCTTGGAGAAATGCATCATACATTACTTCATGGAACGAAAGAGATTTACAGCAATTTAACAACATGATTTCTAGGGAACTCTGGTTGATGCCTATTTCATAAGTTTCTCTCAGGATAACATCAAAATCAGAGATGAGTAATACTTGGATAGAGGACACTAGGTAGGAAAATCATTATTCCATAGATTGATACCATTTTTTATTGCTAGTTCTTGAATCCCAAGCACTAGTTTGGGTACTTCTCTGATACTGATAACCAATCCTCTTCCTCTTTACTCAAATTTTGTTCCTCCATAAGCTTTATTCCTTTGGCATTTATGTGCTCGGCCAGCAAGGTTTTTGCCTTAGTTGCTATCATCTCAGGTTTTACAATTTCTTGAGATAAGATGGCCCTATTTCAATCAAGCCGGATTTTCCAGCACAAATATTTGGGAAGCACTAGCCAGAGTTTCTTAAAAATTGACTTATCTTGCCAGGATCCAGTATATAAGGAGCTCCACTGATCAAACATACCTTTCCACAAATCTGGTCTTCTATAACTGTTGTTTAACCCATTAAATGCATGGTTCCATACTTGAGCTGTGTATTCACATTAAAAAAACAGGTGCTGAATTGATTCGGCTTCCGAGAGACAAAGGGCACATTTGGAGGAACCCTGTATCCCCCTTTTATGCAAGTTTTCTGCATTCAGAATTTTCTTGTGAACCAGAACCCAACAAAATATGTTTATTTTAGGGAGACCACACAAATGCCAAATTTTCTTCCAGATCAATGCTTTGGGTGGAAGAGGAATGCCTTGCAATTGAAGATCATATCCCTGCTTAACACTATAGTTTGCCTTACCCCATCCTCTGCGGTCTTTGGCGTTTAATTTCCTCGGGGCACAATCTTTCAGATGAGCGATCATTAGAGTGACTATATGAGATAAATGTGCGGGAGGGGAGCCGAAATCCCGACTTTGCAATTACCTGAGGAACGAACTCAGGATGAAAGGTTGAATAGCGTAGTTTTGTTTTGCCCATCCAGCCACACTCCTTGAGGGGGTGAAGCTTTGGAAAGCTTACCAAAGGTTGCTTTCCCATTATATTGTCATGCCACTGACTTATAGAGTGACTGCTGCCAGGAACCCAAGTAAGTCGATCAAGTTTAATGGGGGCGACCGATTTCAAAAGCTTCATAATGGATGAACCTTTTCTTGAATCTTGAAAATTTTCAATTCATCTCTTCCTCTCGCATACACAATATTTCTTGTGTTACACTTTTTTCCACCAATCGTATTTTGCAGAAATTAGTCACCACAATATTTTAGCTCCAAGAGCCAGGTTCATTAACGAGGGTTTTTAGATGCTAAGACTGCCGTGTTTTTTTGAACACCTGACTACATACTAGTTGACCAAGTGAAATCTTTTAGCATTAGTCTTACCCCCTTGCCATAAAAACTTTCTCAATTACTGAGCGACCCGTTGCATCACACCAACCGGGGCTAGGATAGTTGAGCATTGAAAAAGAGGCAAAGTGGAAAGAATAGATTTAATAAGTACTAGTCTACCACCTAGATTGATTTAACCAATGAGCCCCCCATTTTTCAAACTTGGATTTGATCTTATGCTTGATAAGAGAGGAAATGCTAATGGGCATGCCTAGGTATCTAAAAGAAGACCAATCTTCTTGAAAAGGGTGTTTGATGTTTGTAGCATTGAATAGGTACTTCCACATTGATTTTGTGTCTAATATGTGGAAGTTGTCCTTACCTCATTTTTCAAACTTGGATTTGATCTTATAGATTACGTGTTGCTATGCTTGATAATAGTAGAGGAAATGCTAATGGGCATGCCTAGGTATCTAAAAGAAGACCAATATGCTTGAAAAGGGTGTTGATGTTTGTAGCATTGAATAGGTACTTCCACATCAATTTTGTGTCTAACATGTGGAAGTTGTCCTTAATGCCTCTCAAGAGAGATTCACTTTAATAAAATGATTATTAAAGTGAATACCTTTTTGTAATTAATGTGAGCTTATTTAATTAAATGTCTAATTATTTGATATTAGTGAGTTAAATTAAATCCTAGCCATTAGATTATAAAGTGAAGGTGAGATCTAATCTCAACCATTGATCACTTTGGAGATCTAGGGTTTTGGATTTAGGGAAAACCCAAGATTATAAAAGACAACCTAAGTGAGAGAAGGAGACACGCATAGAGTGAGATAAGATATGTCACTGATTGGGTGTAGAAGGACTTTCATCCAAGTGTGCAAGGGCATGGTCTGAGGAAAGGAGCTAAGGGGCAATAAAGGAGTAGCAACCAGGTGTGATAGGCTAGACTATTTTGCTGATTTGTATCTTCCTTAGGTGGGCCATTATCTCAAGATGTGAGCCCATATTTTATTAATAAAATCAACAAGGTTCTGATTTTCACTCAGGGGCTTTTCTAGTGGTTTTTACCTAGAAAATTAATCGTGCACTGTGTTTGGTTTTCTATTTATGCTTTTGCTGTAATGTTTTGTTAATAACCCAACTGTGCTTTTATTCAATAGATTAAGAGAAGTAATTTATTTGGAATTAACTGTCGGGTGCTGGTTTAAAGAAAAATTAACATGGTATTAGAGCTTGATCAACCCCCAAGAAGGAACCAAGTGCACTGACGTAGTTTTTGCAGTGCAGAGAGTTTCTATTGTTTGCAGGTTTTAATTAAAAAACAAAAATAAATAAAAGGTACATCCGTACACCGTACGCTCGTCGTACAACATATGATTGCACATATTTATGAAATGACCACAGGGTGCAAAGGTTGTAGTTTGCAAGAGAAGATATGCGTGGAACAACAACATAGTATCGTTCGTGGGCTGTGGGTGCAGGGGGCTGGAACAATCGTCGGGCTGTACAGCCCGACAGGGCATAAACGCCAACAAACATATTTGCTGGGCACGCGTGGAGCATTGACAATAGTGATGGAGGTGTAGGAGACGACATAAGCAACTGAGGGCGTGGAGCCGCGCGCTGAGTGGAAGCGACATGAGTTGGTCGCGTGTCTCTAGCAGGTTGGTGCTTGCAAATATTGTAACAGTATGTTGGTGCCTACATGTGTTGTTGAGTTGGTGCTTAGGTGAGGGGATTGGTGTCTCCAGTAGGTTTGTGCTTGCAAATATTGTAACAATAGGTTGGTGCCTACAGGTGCTGCTGAGTTTGTGCTCAGGTGACGTGATTGGTGTCTCCAACAGTTTGGTTCCTGCAAATATTGTAACAATACGTTGGTGCCTATAGGTGTTGCTGAGTTGGTGTTTAGGGGAGGGGATTGGTGTCTCCAACAGGTTGGTGCCTACATGAATTTATAAAGATAAGTTTTATGTTTTTTTCCTGATTGGGTTTCCATGTTAAATTCTATGCATTGTCATTTGAGTTTATATGTGATTATTGTTTCTCAGCTAATGAATGATTGATGAATGGTTAAATAAAGTAAAAAGTATCTTATACCGATTCACCCCCCCTCTCAGTATAAACATAAGTTCAACACGAACTTCATGCCTTGGAAGGCGAGGGTTACATTGGTTCTCATGGAGAACACTTTGTGGGAGTTTGCTAACACAAAGATGACCCCACCGATGGATTCAACGGACCTGGCCGCCTGTGAGTTGAAGGACTTGAAAATCGAGAGGATCATCTTAGATGCGATGAATGATCATTTGATACCTCACATATTTGAGAAGTTAACTAGGGAGATGTTTGTAGCTCTGATGAATCCCTTTTAGAGCAACAATACAAACATGAATATGGTGTTGAGGGAGAAACTTAAAGACACCAAGATGATCAAATTAGATACAGTGACCAATTATCTCACCAAGATCACTCAGGTACAATATCAATTGGAAGTTGTTGGGAAAGTCGTGTAAGATGAGGAGTTGGTGAGGATGACCTTGAATGGTTTTTCTAAGCCACGGGCCCCATTCATTAAGGGCATCGTTGCACTGGAGAAACTTCCCAATTTTGACAGGCTACAAAATGATTTCATCTAGGAGGAGATTCAGGAGGAATCTCTAGTAGGCCAACAAGTTGGTGATGATGAGAATCTGGTCCTTGCTAGTCAGGAAAATAGAAGCAAGGGGAATACAAGTGGAGAGTTAGCTCCACAAGTTGGAAAGAAGAAGGATTTGAGCAAAGTAAAATGCTTTGCATGCCACAAGAGTGGCCACTATGCTTCACGGTGTTCGAACAAGAAGAAAGGGGAGAGTAAGTCTCAGCAGGTAGCAACATCTGCAGAAGCTCAAGTCAAGGAGTTTGCAGAGAAGTTCGAGGAGTTTTTATTAGTTTCTTTTCTTTCTGGCACAAATTCAGGTAGTGCCTGGTTCGTGGATAATGGGTGTAACATCTCGCTCTTGCCCGCACTGAGCGAACTTATTCTTTGAGGACACTTGCTTGCAAGTTTTCCGACTTTTTATACTATTGGGCATTTGATTATGATTATGACGCTAACAAGTGGAGAGTTAACTCCACAAGTTGGAAAGAAGAAGGATCTGAGCAAAGTAAAATGCTTTGCGTGCCACAAGAGTGGCCACTATGCTTCATGATGTTCGAACAAGAAGAAAGGGGAGAGTAAGTCTCAGCAGGTAGCAACATCTGCAGAAGCTCAAGTCAAGGAGCTTGCTGAGAAGTTCGAGGAGTTTTTATTAGTTTCTTGTCTTTCTGGCACAAATTCGGGTAGTGCCTGGTTCGTGGATAGTGGGTGTAACATCTCGTTCTTGCCCGCATTGAGCGAACTTATTCTTTGAGGACACTTGCTTGCAAGTGATCCAACTTTTTATACTATTGGGCATTTGATTATGATTATGACGCATTATGGATAAGATGACATGTTATTTTGCTGTATTGATATAGACATGTGCTATTGATTCAGTTCTCCTGAGTGTGTAGGATTTTGGACCGCGAGGATGCAGAGGCATCGATGAAACCCTTGGACTCTGGATCGAGTCAGGAAGTGGACTGTTGGGGTTTGACTGTTGTATATATATGACTTATGTGCATCTGATTAGATGTTATGATTATGGATTTTATTTCTGACATGATTCGTTGATGATGGAGGCTGATGACAGCTTGTCGACCAGACTCACATGTGGAGTAGAGGGGTCACGCACGATTACCAGAGACGTTGAGGGAGAGGTGTGGACAACAGCCCTGCCACAACCTACTAGCACTCCCGCCGTGGCTCGAATTGTAGGTTAACGATTACCTAGTTCGAAAAGACCCACGATGCCGTGAGGGCAGACTGTGACAGTCACTCACGATGATTCTAAGGGTCGTGCAATAAGGAAGGGGCCTTATTCCTCAGAGGCCCTTAGTCTCCCACAAGATCACCTGACGAAGTATTGACTCCAGGGATTTTTGATGTCTACCAAGTCAGTCAAGAGGCGAGTGGCATCCTTGGAGCACGTAGTGCATCCTGAAGGGCACGTTGCGCAAGAAAAACAAAATGAGGCGAGTGGCACCCTTGGAGCACGTAGTGCGTCCTGAACGACACGTCGTGCAAGAGAAACATAATGAGGCGAGTGGCACCCTTGGAGAACCTAGTGCGTCCTGAAGGGCACATTGCATTGTTAACTAATAAGAGAATAAACCTAGATGGCCTTAGAACGAATAACGCGATAAGAAAGATTTAAAAACAATTTCCCTAATAAAATGTCACCCAACCTCGAAAATTAAAATCTAGGTCTAAAGTAACACTTGTGGTAAAAAATTAGAAATAATAATAATCATCATTAAACATGTGATGAAAAGGGGGTAAGAAACTTGATTAAATTATTAAAATCAATTTATTGAGGGATTTAAATTTTTAAAAGGGAAATGATTGTTTTGTTACACATGCTAATTAAAATTTATTAATTAAAAGAAAAAGGGGAAAAATATAATTTTCTACACTTACTAATTTGAGTTTTAGATGAAAAGGGAAAGAGGGAAATTTAAAAGAATTAGGAAATTAAGGGAAAAAGGGGGAAACATAAAGAAAAAGGGAAACATATGGAAAAAGTAGAATGACCAACTTAGCAAGGAATCTTGCCTTTAAGAACTTTCTAAATTGAAATCAACTAGTAAATTAGTAAGGGGGAAAGTCATTAAATTGTGTAAGGGAATATGGGGATACCTATGAGCGATTCTAGGAATGCTTTTAGGTGGGTGAGGAAAATATGAGTAATTAAATAATTAATGAAATTAATTTCTGGTGCAACGAAGGGGATGGGTGACACATGTACGAGGAGGAATTTTCTGAATTAAATTATTGAACAATAAATTAAATGGGAATTTGGGAAAGAAGTGACTTAGAAATTCTATATAAAGGACTCAGAGGTAGGAGAAGGATGGATCTCTTCTGTCATGCGTAACGTTACGCTGCAGAATTTTAGACTTGACTGACTTAGCGTGTGGGAGTTGGGATACCCAGCTCGGTGAGGAGTGGTAGCTCGGCCTTGCGAGACGCGCTGGGAGATAGCTGATCTCTGGTTCAGTGTGCGTGGCCCCTTTGCGGCTCGGGGGGCTAAGGGGGAAGAAGAGTACCCCTAGTGTTGGCTGGGAGGTATCGATGAAGTCTCATCGGTCGACAAGCGGGAGTTGCACGGAGTGCGCGGGACGACTCATAGCAGACGACTTGGGCTACGATACGCTTACTTTTATTCTGCATGGTAGATTATTATTGACCTTACGCTTTCAATTCTGTACTTTTAACTGTGTAAAGAAGGTGTTGGGCTTAGCATTTTAATTGAGAAATTAATTTCCCCATAGCCTTAAGCTCCCTGCTTGACTTGATTCCCTTGGCATTCGATCCCTGAATGTTGTGACTGTCCTATTGGTTTTGTTGATTTGTAGTGAAGAGTTGTGATTTTACTTCGTCCTCATCCCTAGTTCGCCAGTCCACGCCTTAGCAGTCGTCCAGGAGCCAAATCGACCGTCGTAACTTCGGTGCATAGCGACCTATAGATTCTAATGCCCCGCTTTTCTGTGCGTGGATGATGAGCGGAGGATGTGTTGCCTAGTCGTCTACCCCGGTTGATTGTTCTTGGCTGATTGATGGTCATTGCGCCTTCTTGCGATTGAAAACCTGTGTGTTGTTCATCGTCATTCTTTGCGATTTTAATGACCATGTTCTTTTACTTATGGACTGCGGTTTTCCATTTCCACTTGAATGTCAGTATTTGATTCATATCCGGACTGCGTTTTTAATGTATGCGGTGACTATTGGGCGATTTTACTGATTGCGTTTATATTCTTTTTTTCTTGCGTTTTACATTGAGTCTATAGTTGTCGACGTTTTCCCTTCAGACCTCACTTTAATTTGATTGCGAAATCACCCATTGACTGCGATCTTCATTTAGCAAATGGCTTCAATTTTTCTTTACGCGTCTGCCATTTCACCCCCTTCTTGTACCAATGATCCCATTTTCTTTTACCCAACGATTTATACTTAACTCAACGGTATATTTAGTCAGAATTTTTATATACAATGATCTTAAATTGCAGCGGTTTTTGTCACTGCATTGAAGCTTCAGACAACGTTTTAATTACCTACTCGTGTCTGTGTTTGAATCTTTGGACGTCGTTTTTATTTCCCCTTTGAATGCTTGACACAACAATTTCAATAACCTGACTGCGATTTTCTTTTAGTGGGATGTCTGCACTCCTTGTTCATGTATGCGATTGTATATTGGATGTGTTTATTCTTTGCAATATATGTTACAATGATGGCGTTTTGAATTCGTATTTTACACCTGCGTTTTCGCTTAACCATGATTTTACCCACAGACTTCCTGGAGAGCAACCGTTTATTGACAGAGTTTCCTTATTTAATGAGCAACAAATTCGTTTGCCTTGATGCTGTGAATGAGAGCGATTGGGTGCTGCATTGACTGTGTAAGTGATTGGGGTAATTTATTGCTTGGTATCATTGTTAGTGACTATGAATTTCTTATTTACTTCTCCCGACAGCATTACGTAAGGCCATTGATTTAAGAGAACTTTATTACAATAGTTATGGGGCGTTTTTTTATTTAAAATGTTGAAATTACAACATAGATACTCTTATGACTATTGAGCCGTGACCGTTTCATTTCGACAATGATTCTATGGAATTTTTAACTCAGCCTTAATGTTATTCCTTTGACTGCGTTTTAGCATGATCTTACAACAAGCGTGTGTAGCGATTTTCCTGTTAATAGATAGCGCTGTAGTCGATTCTCTAAATTACAAAACCAAGATACGTTCAGACAACTGCGGGTTATTTGCTGGATAAAAAGGGGCAACGATTTTAATGGTCATAATTACCATGGCTTAACCAGGACGGTGCTTCCCTTACTTCCATAAGACAACTATTCCATGATGGTCATAAATGTAATGGATTTATTAGTACGACAACCTTCTCTATTTGTGTTGATATTGTTCTCATGACAACGCTTTAATGTTGGAATGCCACTTCTTGGGCCGTGTTTTATATTGCTGACAGTTGTACAGTTGACAACTTACACCTAATGACTTCGTTTTTACTTTTGTTACCTCCAATGTTGTTGCCAGTGAACTGATTATGATTCAATGGTTATGTTTTGGGTTAGCTAACACACACCTTAAAAACAACGATGGTATTATTTTACTATATTCAGTTCCATAGTTAGAAATGGTATTAGAGTTGTTTTTAGTTTAAAAGGTTTTCATTATATAGCAAGGTCATTTTACTGGTCACCTAGATTACACTTGTTTCTTAGATTATAAATTTATAATTGTCTTAGATAGCGAACTAACTTTTATTTTATTAAATTTTATTACAACCATATCGTTATATCGATAGATATCCTTGTTAGATGTCAATCTTAGTTAGCAACTTTTAAAGCCTTAGTACCTACCTTGGTTGGACATCGAATGATTTCGACAACGATAAGAATGATAGGGTTGGAGGAGTTAACTTAGGCTTACCAGGGGTCGCATGTTATGGGTTAACGATTGTAGTGAGACCTTGGTATTAAGATATTATTTAATGAATTTTTGACTTGGGAAGTGAGAGCGAGGATTTTATGGCTTCATGTTATTGTAGAATGGATTCTTGGGATATTCTTAAGAGGGCCTTTCACGTCCTTTAATTGATGAAGTTTGCATTAGACCTTTTGCGCCAGGAATTGAACACGTGATATGATTGTTATAGTCGTCAGTTTACCTTGCATCTTGTTGAATTGCCATTTGGGTGTTGGGTTGTTTCTCGTCTTGTGGTTATCAGTTATTTCAATCTTCTAGCGTATTTAATCTTCTTGGGACTTTGGTCTAGAGATGTCGTGTTGCTCCTGGGTTACGGTACGCCTATTGCCGCGTGACGATATGATTCTTGATGAGGGGATCGTTGCACACCCTAATGACTAGAGGCGAACCATAACTGGGTCGGAGTCGGTGCTACCCGTTGTGGGCGTTGCTCGTTGTAGTTGGGTGTTGGTGCTTGGGTTGTAATGCCTTCAAGCGTTTGGTTGTGCGCCATCGGGGTTCTAGTTAACTGACCGTCGAGGTCATTGTGTCGGGATGGGGATGTTGTCCCTTAGCGTGTAGGCGTGGTCATGTTTGTGTTAGGAGGGTAGTCGTTTCTCTCTGTTGCTTTATGCATGTTTCGCTTAGTTTCTCTTGTGCTAGGCATGGTGTCGTCGGTTTCCTGCTCTGCGGGTGTGTGTTCGTGGTCAGGTTGTGTGGTTCAACGGTTGTCGTCGTCACCTTCTTGCCTAAAAACAAAAAAACGTTTGCACTTTCTGCTTCGCTTGTAGTCGTAACGTTGGGGACGTTACAGTGGGGCTTCTCGTCATATGACGGGGACACCCGAGTTGTTCACCAGTTGGTTCAGAGACATAATCCGATTTGCTTGTGGAGCTTGGCACTCATGCCAAGTGTGGTGTAGAGGGAGTTGGGACAGTGAGGTTCTAGCAGGAGTTAGGAGATTCTCTGGAGGTGGCAGATGTGTTGTATGTCCCAGAGCTAAGGAGGAATTTGTTCTCAGTCTCAGCTCTGGAGGACAAGGGTTATGCAGTCTTGTTCCATAATGGACAAGTGTTCATGCATTCAGAGGGAGATAGCCTTGACATAACAATCAACATTGGCGTAGAGAGGCCATGGTATACAAGTTGTAGGGAAAGCTTGTAGGTGGATCTAAGGGGATCTTGGATCATGGATCGATGTTAGTGACAGAGGATGAGGAGCAAGAGGCTCCAAATGTTGAAAAGAGTTCACAAACTTCCAATGTGAGGAGTCAACCTTCAGATGGGAAGAGGGAGTTAGCCCCTTCCAGTTTAGTCAAGAGACCGAGTTGGTATGAGATGACATTGATAGATGCTTAGGAGCAGGTTGAGGCTCCTAGGAGCACATTGAGGGAGAACAGTTCTTTGTCGAAGTTTCCAAACTTCATGGCACTGATATGTAGCGTCATCGATTCTGTGACTTCCAATGTTCAGGGAGCAGCTGATCAATTATGTTGGAGGGATGTTCATGTGCAGGATGATGTGTTCGACATTGTGCTAGGGTCAGAGGTAGAACTAGTTTCAGGTGGCTCTTCGAGAAGTACATTCCTCGTTAAGAGGGAGTGTTGATGTTTGTAGCATTAGACATGTACTTCCACATCGGTTTATGTCTAACATGTGGAAGTCATCCTTAATACCTATAAGGACTTAGGAGATTCACTTTACTAAAGTGATTATTAAAGTGAATTCCTTGTTGTAATTAATGAGTTTAATTTAATTAAATGCCTAAGTATTTGGTATTAGTGAGTTAAATTAAATCCTATCCATTAGATCATAAAGTGAATGTGAGATCTAATCTCAACCATTGATCACTTTGGAGATCTACGGTTTTGGATTTAGGGTAAACTCAAGATTATAAAATCCAACTTAAGTGAGAGGAGGAGACACACAGAGAGTGAGATACGATATCTCACTGATTGGGTGGAGAAGGACTTTCATCCAAGTGTGCAGGGGCAAGGTTCGAGGAAAGGAGCTAAGGGGCAACAAAGGAGTAGCAACCATGTGTGATAGGCTAGGCTATTTTGCTGATTTGTATTTTCCTTAGGTGGGCCATTATCCCAGAACGAGAGCCCATATTTTATTAATAAAATCAATAAGGTATTGGTTTTCCCTTAGGGGTTTTTCTAGGGGTTTTTACCTTGAAAATTAAGTGTGTTGTGTTTGGTTTCCTATTTATGCTTACACTGTAATGTTTCGTTAATAACTCAATTGTGCTTTTATTCAATAGATTAAGAGAAGTAATTTATTTGGAATTAATTGCTGGGTGTTGGGTTAAGGAAAAACTAACAAAAGGAACATGAGAATTCTAAAAATTGCTTGCAATAGACCTTTTCTTATATTCCAAGCGAAAATTTGGCATTTGTTGTAGTTTATTTTTCCTACTAAAACCTCAATGAATAGATCTAACATCGATTTAAACCTAGTTTCCATGACTGAAGAAGCTGGTCCCATCAACAATGTGTCATTTATGCTCTTAACACCCCTCACTATTTTGATCCCTAGCAATTTTCCACCAAGTCTTTCTGTGTCCAACATTCGATTAAGTGATTCTTCCATAATAATGTAAAGTAGAGGTGGCAAGGGACATCCCTGGCACAAACCTCTATTTGTTTAAAAAAAAAGGTAGATTGCTCGTTAACTAGGGGGGGAATCCAAGGAGAGCTTATGTAGGATGAAACCCAACGAATAAAAGCATCATAAAAGCCAAACATGTGCATAACATAAAAAAAGAAGGAACGCCTAACTCCATCGAAAGCATTTGCCATATCTACCTTAATAATCATACCTTTATCCCCATTTACTTGGTTGGAATTGATTGCCTCTTGGACCAATATGATATCAATGATTTGTTTCTTTTCCATAAAGCCTCCTTGATTATCATATATGTATTTTTTGGGAGCACATTCTTCAAGTTGTTTGCAATAATTTTTGTTAACACCTTATAGAGAAGCATTACATAAAAAAATTGGTCGAAATCCATTGAATGAAGAAGGGTTGTTTTCTTTCGGGACTAGTGTCAAGAAGGCCACATTCATGCCTTTCCTAATTTGTTTGATCTTTGTACATACTGGAGCATTCTAATATAATCAAATTTTATAGTATTCCACCATGCTCTGAAGAAATGGATTGTGAATCCATTTGGCTAGATCCCAAATAGCCTTGAGTATCACTTACAAAATTTCTCGTGTAAGCAATTCATTATTTGTTTGAGTTATTGGTGTCAGTGTATTTTCCAACATCAGATATCTGTTCTGGTTCCACTCCATCTCTTCCAGTATAAAAATCTTCAAAATGTGTGAAGGCAATTGCCTTAATATCCTGAAAAGTTCTAATAATTGTGCCATCCTTTGTTGTAATTTCTTTTACCGAATTCTTCCAAAGCCTTGCTTTTGTTTTCTTATGAAAAAAGGCGGTGTTCACCAAAATTTAACCACAAGCTATGAGACTTCAACTGCGATTTTTCTTCCTCCATTATGAGGCCTTTTGATATTTTTGAAATTGCACTATTACCTCTTTTAGCAATTTATTTGTACCCTGTTCTGAATCCATTCGACCTTGAATGCTGTCCAACTGAGCCTTGTAATCCTTGATTTCACTTTCCAGAGATAGATAATTGTATTTGGCTCATTCTTTTAATACAAATTTGGTGGCTTTTAACTTCTGTTCTCAATGGAAGATTGGGGAACCGAATATCCATTGGCTCCATACTTTGGTGATTAAATCCATAATAGATTCCTTTTGTAACCACAAAGGGTTAAAATGAAAGGGCATTGACCCGTAATCCAGAGTTTCTTTAAAGTAAAAAGATATGGGGCGATGATCCAAGGTTGCCCATGGGATTATTCTCAAAGAGATAAATAAACTTCTATCTATAAAAAAGCTCTGAACTAGAAACCGATCCAGTTTGACTACATTGCACCTAGGGCCTAACCTTTTAATTGTCTGCATGTGCCTTCCCTTGTTGGGTTTCACATCCACAAGATCCCAAAGAGAGATTAAATCTTCCATTCTCTCTCTCGAAAAGGATCTCACGCTATGCTCCCTCGCTTTTCTCTCTGAATAAGTGTAGTGTTGAAGCTGCCGACAATAATGTTGTTTTCTCAAAACTCTATGTTCCTCAGAGTTAGAAGAGACTTCCAACATTCCACTTTTTCATTGTAAACAAAGGGCATATGGACATTAACAATATTTCATTTCTCTCGAGTGTTGGTGAGTGAAACTTGTTTATAACCAATGTTGACACTGCAAACTATCTAATTGCATAAATGAACCATTCCAGAGTGTGCATAGACCGCCATAGGTACCCCTAGAGCTTACTACCTTACTTTCACTACTTTCCCAAATACTTTTAGCTGATTTGGTTGCTTCTTTAGCCTCCAATTTTGTCTCTTGGAGGAGGACAAGGTTTTTTTTATTTTTTTATCTTTATTCAATCCTTCACTGATCCTACTTTTGTTTTACTTTCCACGCCTCTACAATTCCAAGAGACCAAATTCATTACTTACCTGCTGATTTTTTGATCCCATAGGTAGGTAGGGTTGTAGCACCCTGTTTTTTGGTTGTTCGACCTCCTACTCCAAATAATTCCTCGATTGTTGTTTTAGTGCCACACTCTTTCTCCTTATTTGTGATTTCTTCCCTTCTTTCTTTACCCGACTTTCTCCCCTACCTTCTGGTAGTCCTTTCCTCAATGATCTCCTCCTCTTCGTCTCTTCCTATTTTCTCGCTATATTGCCTAGCTCTTTGCCTAGTGAGCATTCCAGAGGAATATTGAGACCTCCTTAGGGAATGATCTAACTCATCTTTGTGATCAAAGATGTTTCTTTCAACTCTCGTTGAGGGAATAACTTCAAGATGTTCTTCTAGAATAGGTGTTTCTATTGATATCCCTGAGTTGAACTTTTGAATACCTATTGTTTCAATAACTAGGATTTGTTCTCCTTGTGAGAGTAGTTCATATATGTTAGAACTTAGGTTTGGTGCTCTTTCTCTTGCTTGCTCTGATGATTTTCCTTTAGTGTTTTGGGGACTTACCAAACACTTCTTCAACATGATTTGGAATGAGGTTGCCAGTCCGGGCTTGCCCCATTGCATTTCTTGATCTAGAGGGTTTGGAATGACCAGTCATAGGGGGTGCTTGATCTGAAAATAGAAGGCTGACTTGTTATGCTATGCAAGCACCCTCTACTTCATTAAAAATAAACTTTACATGACCTTGCTTCATGTGTATAAATATGCAAGATAAAATTATGTGTTAAGTTCATGCATCTTCTTGTAAATGTTTATGTGTGAGGAAATGTTCTTTTAGATGGTTAAATATGTACTTCCAACAAATACACAACAACACAACTTGCAACAAATAAACCATCAAACTCACAACAAGAACAAGCTGATAAAGGAGTTCATCCCCCTCCGGGCTACATCTCCTTGAGCCTCCATGAGTGGACTTGGCTCTCTGGGATTAATTAGTCAAAAGTTCTTTTACAAGCTGCTGCTCAACTCCAATGGAAAAACAGATTGTACCATTGAGATCAGAACACATAAAAACCCAAAAAATGACTAATAGAACTCTGAAAATGGATCATAGCTCATCCGGGCATGACCTCTTCTACATGTGGCCATAAGCTTCCCTGAGCTTCTCTTTGGCAAAAACACCTGTAAAAGTCCTCAAAAGCCTCTGAAACCTGTCCCAATGTGTTCAGAGCATATCAATTAGCCAAAAATGATTATTCAATCACAGAAAACAAACATAGGCTCACCAAACCATGTCCTCAATCAATGAGGGCTTCAAGCTCCCTGGAGCTTGCTGAAACTTCAATGGTGAAAAACTTGCAGAAGAAGTCTTCAAATGGTCTTGATAACAATGCCAATGGATTCAGGACGTCCAAAAACCCCTAGCTGGGCTTTTACGGCACCTCAATCGGCCAAAAGATGAAGAAGTTAGGCCTCTTGCCATCCTCTTCCTTCAAGCTTGCTGGCTCTGGTTCGCCAAAACGCACCTCTGTGTGCTTGAACCAAGAACACGCTCCAAAATGCGTGTTAAAACCTAGCCCCGCGCATAATCGAAAATCGGTCGAAACTGTAGGACGGTTAGGGCGCCTCCAACCCCTAACCGCCTAGCTCCTGGGCGTGTGAATGGTCATGTGACCGCACTCTTGGCTAAAAGGGCTAACGGTTTTAAAACCGTGCCAACTTCCTCCAGCTCCAGGTCACAGGCATATGGTTAATAATAAAAACCGTGGGCTATACCAAATCCCACGCACCAAACCGCGCGCATATATTTTAACCACCGGTTACATGTCATATAATAAAAACCATGCTGTAGTGACATCCGCGCGTATGTATATAACATATGGTTATATGGTATGAATAGAACCATGGGACGGGGCTAAGCCCCGACCCGCCCCCCTTTCCAATTAATACAATATGTAAATTTAAATGCATATAAACTCACATACATAACAAGCATTGACGTGTGGCCCGTTGGCAAGTCGGACTTTGATAAAGCGCTTGTATGGTGGGGAGGTTCGGGGGTCGAACCCCACGGCCTCCATAAAGTTTTAATTAACAAACCAAAAATCCATTAGCCAATAAAGGGGTGCCACGTGGCAGCCCATGACTGGGCCACATGGCACCTTGCCATTCGTCGAAAATGATGCCACGTGTCACAACACGATTCAACCAACTGCCAGCCAATCAAACTGCTACATAACCTTTTCCACGTCATCATACGATCGCCACGTCAACATGTATGGTCAAGCCACGTCAGCATCCGTACGGACTGTATGGACTACCCAGTCAACATCCATTTTTTTTACTGTTTGGCGATTCGGACAGATTGCGATAACTCTCGCTCCCGACGTCCGTTTGAGACGAAACGAATTGCGTTGGGTTCGTGACGACGAGGGCTACAAACCCATTTGTTTTGAGGCAATTCCGAGAACGTTGATTTTTGGGCTAAAATTTGACCCCTGGTCCAGATTTTGATCAGTGCTTGAAGGAGGATTCAATGAAGATGTAACTTGCCTATTAGCTGCTCTTATTTTTCACCTGTTGCCATTGATCATCCTTTTTCTGAGCAAGTTGTTCTTCTTGAAAATTTTTCTTGCAATCTTTCGAGAAATGCCCATACTCATGACACATTTTACATTTAAACAAACGCTGCTCATAATATTGCCCATATTATCCTCTCTGAGTACATTACATTCCATCCCCATTTGCATGTTGTCCCTGAAACATGGGAAGAAGCCATATAATATGACCTACTAAGCAATGTAGTTCACTGGTACCATGCACGAACATCCATCCGTCATAGTGAAATGTGGACATGGGGTCCAATTGTGGCCTTTCCTCCTTGATCTTTGTTCTTGGGTATCAAGGTTTACTACAAGTGGTATTAGAGCTCTTTCTTAGGCAAAAAATGAGAGATTTTTTTTGTGCATATTTTTGATGGAAAAAAGAGGATGGAAGCATTTAGGTAGAGTTATGAAACCTTCTATGTAGAATTTAAAGAAACCAACCATATATCTGAGTTGCTCTTGAAGAATACCCAATTTTGAAAAAAATTGTCCAAAAGGAAGTCCCAGAAGTGGAGTTATCATTGATTTAATATCAACTATTATTAGGGTTTTTTCGAGTGAAAACTATGTGGTTTGCAGATTGGATATCTTTTGATTAAGTGCATAGATTTCAATCAAACCAATGCTAGTAGATCTAGAAAACCCATGGCATTTAATAATTGTGGTCATAATAGTCAATCTATGAAGTATCACATACATTATGATAATGTTACATTAATTGCCTCAAACCCTAACTACATAAAGGAGCTCCATTGAACAGTAAGTAATTTTCTTTAAAACCCTAGTTCTATTTTTGGGTTTTCACAAGCAAGATGGGTTTCATAGGAAAATATGATGGTCATAATATTGAAGAATACATCAAAGAGGTGAAGGGTAAATGGGAAATGTTTTGGAAACTTTGGCTTCTTATTTCTTTAAAATGTGATGTAGCCATATGGTGGAATTTGCTCAACCATGACAAGATGAAGGCACTTTCAGATGAAGAATATGAAAAAGTGTTTTTAAAAAGTTGGTCTCATGTTGTGAAGAAGGATAAGAAGAGCAATAGGGATTTATTTTCATGTGACAACTTCATATTACAGCTTCATGGATGCATTTATCAATAGAAGGTCATTGTTTCTATTAACCCTAATTGCAAACATAATTTCATTAACGTTAATTTGGGCTAAAAGATTGCAAGTACCTACAAAGAATATTCAAAGCACAAAAGTTGAGGGTGAAAATGTTCATTTAAAAAAATAAAGATTACCATGGATGAATATGTCTTGCATTCATATTTTTATGCTATAGATATGGATGATGTGTATATTGTTTTGGAATATCCCTGGATGGACTTAGTTAGTACAATTAATATTAATGTGAAAAAAAGAAGTTTTTGAAGCTTTGGTACAAGAAAAAGAAAATTACATTGCAAAATCTCTATTTTACTAATCAAGAAGGGTCCAAGGGGCCACACGAAGCATGTCCTTGTAGGGAAATTAATTGTAGTACCTAATTCCACATTAGATGAAGAGTTTGAGGTTGTATCAAAATAAGAGTCTATAGAAGCACTTGAAGAAAATCCCCAAGAAGGGCATAAAAAGGAATAAAAAGCTAAGGAAGAGTGAAAGAAAGAATAATCGATAGTTATGGTTGTTGTATATCGCCACCCACGCCACCGAGAGAAACAACAATCATCAACAAACTTACTATGGATTAACATGAAACTAGAAAATCAACCAACATGGAGGCACATGGGGGGTTAAAAGCATTGCATGGAGATATCACAGTTGCACAATGAACACATGGATCCCAAGGAGAAACCATAATCAAGATCGAGGAGGAAAGGTGACAGTTGGACCCCATGTCCACATTTCACTAGGACGGGTGGTACCAGTTGACTACATTGCTCATGGATGGTACCAATTGACTACATTGCTTAGTAGGTCATATTATATGACTTCTTCCCATGTTTCAGGGATGGAACGTGCAAAGGGGGATGAAATTTAATGTACATAGGGAGGATAATATGAGATACCCAAGAGGATATTGAATTTAGTGTGGCCATAATCATGGAATAGTATTTAGTGTGGCCATAATCATGGAATAGACCCACTTGGTAGTTGATGGGTAATAAATAGACCCAGTATGTAATTAAAATGAAATAATATAATAATAAGGGGTAGTTGGCATAGATCCCTAGGAATACTCATGAGAAAGTATAAATGCACATGAGTATCATTGTATTGGATATGTGTGGGATTGTATTGTTTTGTAGCAAGATTGACTTGTGGAGTGATTCCTTCCATAAGGAGTAATTGATGGTGTTACTCTACATTAAGGGTTCTTCTCTCTATATTCTCGTGTTCTTCATGGTGAATGTTTTGGTATCTTTGGAGTTCAAGGATTTATTTCTAATTTTTTATGGTTTATTCTCTCTTATATCTATCAAGGTTTGTAAACCTTGATAGATATAAGAGAGAATAAACTGTAAAACTTCAGAAATAAAGCCTTGAACTCAAAAGATACCAAAACATTTACCATGATCAACATGAGAATATAGAGACAAGAACCCTTTAGTTAGGATAATAAAACCATCAATTATAGGTTTACGAAGGATTCACTCGGCAAACCATGCTTGCTACAAAGAAATTCATCCAATATAATGATACTTGTGTATTTATACTTTCTCATGAATATTTCTAGGGGTCTATGCCAACTGCCTCTTATTATCATATTATTTTCTTTTAGTTACATAGTGCACCTATTTATAACCTCTCAACTACCAAGTGGGCATATTCCATGATTATGGTCTCATTATATTCATTATTTCCTTGGGTACCTCCCTAGGTACATTATAAACAACATGTATAGGTAGATATGCCACTTTACAGGGGAAATATGACATCGTTCACTAGAATTACAAGAAATCATACGCACATGGATCAAGGGAGTAGATTATGGATAAAGAGAATTGGTGCATGCAATTAATTGGGGGGATTTTTTAAGCAACTTGGTTTACAAAATAGTTAAACTGGAGAGTTCCTTCAACATGCTTAGATTCAACATAATATTGAACTAGAGGTTTACTAACGTCAAGTACATTGAGATTTTAAGCATTTGATAAACTATATGCATATCTATACCAATATCACACATGGCTATATTGAGTTACTCTATGTTATAGATATACTTTGGAATGGGTATCCATATTGGGATTTGCAAATTCAATCAACATGTTTATTGTATCACTTTTGTTTAAAGTTATATGCTCAAATGCAACTTATATACTTAAATTCTAAAAATGACTTTGTTTCTAAGTTTCTGATAATGAAAATTTATGAATAAATGAAACTAATGATTCCTAATCTCACGCCTTTTCATCCTACATTACAAATTTTATTGCAATATATCTTACCAAATAACTTATTATATGGAGTACCTTGCTATAATAGTCAATGATAAGTAATTGATAGCAAGAAATAATGAAAATTTATGAATAAATGAAACTAATGATACCCAATCTCACAACTTTTAATTCTAAATTACAAATTTTATTGCAATATATCTTACCAAAGAATTTATTATATGGAGTATCTTGCTATAATAGTCAATGATAAATAATTGATAGCAAGAAATATCTCTTAATATTATACGAGAGACATATCTTAACCTTATTTGAATAATAATAAGTTTTATTGCAATAATCAATGATAAGTAATTGATAGCAAGAAATATCTCTTAATATTATACAAGAGACATATCTTAACCTTGTTTGAATACTAATAAATTTTATTGCAATATATCTTACCAAAAATTTTATTATATGGAATACTTTATAGAGGGTGGGAGGGGGAAAGCTTCCTATTAATGCCCCCCCTCCAACCCTCTATACCCTCATATATGAGGGTGGGAAGGGGTGGCATTAATAGGAAAATATATAATATATTTTCCTATTAATGCCCCCCGTCCCACCCTCTATACCCTCATATATGAGGGTGGGAGGGCGTGGCATTAATAGGAAAATATATTATATATTTTCCTATTAATGCCCTC
>ML867813.1:0-13341 GCA_009831015.1 Picea engelmannii
TATAACTTCTACACATAGACTTTTGTTTATTTTATTTATTGAGTTTGCTTAATATTTTTTATATTTTTATATATTAATTATGAACCTTATCCATTATAAGGTTTGCACACTAGGGATTGTATTAGGGCCTAATATGTTCCACATCTAAAAAATAATGACTTTGCCCTTAATTTTGATGCTTTATGGATTATTCATGATGCAAAGGGCCCTATAACATCAAATAGGCTCACAAAGGGAATATGAGAAGCATCACTTATTTAAGGATCTCTTAGGATTAATTGTCGAGGATAGATTATAGTTGTATATTAGTTATTTGATAAGACATATGTATTAATAAAATGATTTTGACTACATGATTACAAAAAATATGAGAATCAATATTAGAAATTGTAGAATTTACATAGAACACTAATGTCATAGGATGCATGCACATTATGTAAAATTAAAATTTTTGGGAGGGAAAGTATCATATGTCCACCTTATATAATGACTTTATGTCAATTTGTTTCTTTCTTAAAAAACATGGTGGTGGTTGGGAGTGCATAAACCAATTAAAATTTCATCATTTTCAAATAATTTGTCATTATGTTTCATTTTTACAATATTTTTAAATAGTTTACACTGAATCATGTATTTATAGATATATTTTTATTAATTCCAAGTATATATATAAAATTAAAAAAATGTTATTGTTTCCTATTATTTTTATATTTTTCATGTAACATGTATCATAATTTAAAAATACATGTCTCTATCTTTGCAACAAAATTTTAACACAATCATTTTTTTAAAATTGGCATTTTCGCCTACAAACTTAAAAAAAAAACATATTGACTCTATTAATACCTTTATTGAATTTTTTTATTATTAATATAAAGTGAGGTGCATTTTATAGTCTAATATGACACTTGGCATAAGTCATCCCAATATAATAATTGAAAAAAAAAGACATCCCAATATGAAAGATATTTGTACTATCACCTACTCATAAATATAACAATTATAAATGTATTTATGAACAATTATTACAATGTTATCAATAAAATACATGAGAAAATAACATTTCATAAAAGTAATTTTTCTTTGTATACATGTTTAATCAACATATTGTATATTGCTGGAAATTAAACAATTCACCTTGACGATGAATTTAACATTATATAGAATTAATAGTTTAAGTTTTCACAATTACAATCCAAAGTAAACGATTTCATAAAACTAAAGTTAAACATTATATGACAACTCTAAATTATAATGAGTGATACATCTTAAATTTAATTTAAAAATAGAGAAATCATTAGCGTATTTATTTTACATTTTGTAAATCAAACAACAACAACAACGTGATTTGAAAAAACAAAATATACTTGTGTGTTATATTGGTTATAGCACACCAGTGCTATTGAAATCACACCAGAGTGGTTGTTACGTAAAAATGCATAGAGAAATAATTTAACTGACAAAGTACGTATGCAAACCTCCATAATTAATTTTTTGTGGAGGAAAACATATAGGTCACTCTTTAGTGCCACTCATAATTTAGTGAATGGACTTGATCCTCTGTCACTCCCTTAGTTCTTTTCCTCACATCTCCTCCTCCAAGGGCCACTTGAATTTCTCCAAGATACCATCCTGGTCATTCTTGTAGTCATAATATGACCCGATGTCAATTCACTTGTAGATCGCATAACTTGGCCCCTACTTTGGCATAATTAGGATTATCAAGCTCTATAGTCGGAGCTTCCTAGTGCCCTTTTTCCATGTTCAACAAGAAAGGATCTTGGTGGATGTCTTAATTATAAAACTGTGTGAGCCTCAATATTGAACTAAGCTCCATATTGTATATTTAATATAATTTAAGAAGAACATTTGGAAAAACAACCAATGATCCATAAGCTTTGCCAGCTTCTCTTATCGCTAAATATTAAGCATTTCCTTGGCCTCAACCTACTCCTCCATGAGATCCTCACACATGTACTTACTAATAAGTTCATCATGTTTCTTCTTCTCCACAACCATGTACTCAATCACTTTCTCATCCAGAAGGGGAATATGGGAAACAAACTCTCTCTCTCTCTCCGTTGTTGGTTTCCCTTATCCTACTCTCCCATTTATTCCACGACATCCTCATCTTCCATGAATAGGAACAACTTAATGGAAACGACCTCACCACTCTTGATCTTCAACCTAGCCTCCCTCTAGATAGACTCGATCCTTTTTCGCTCCATCGGTACTTTAGCATGCATCTCCTCCTCCGTGGGCTGCTCGAATTTCTCCATGATATCATTCTCGTCATCATTGTCACCATAATAATTAGCGTCAATTCACTTGTAGATTGCATACCTAGACCTTCTCTTATTCACCTCACGAGGCTTATAAAATAGCTCTTTGATGTTGGGGAGGAATTTCCCAGTCGCACTTGTACAATTGGTTGTTGGAAAATGTAACATGTCATCTTCCAACAATCAATTGTACAATTGCGACTGAGAAATTCCTCCCCAGAATCAAAGAGATATTTGATAAGCCCCTCGAGGAGAAGAAGATGAGGGTTAGGTATGTGATATACAAGTTAATTGGCACCACTTATTATGGAGACAATGATGACGAGAATGGTATCATGGAGAAAGTTGAGGGGCCCTCATAGGAGGAGATGTAGGCTAGAGTGCTAAGGGAGTGGCATAGGATCAAGTCTATCTCGAGGGAGGAAAGGTTGAAGATCAAAAGTGGCGAGGTCATTTTCATTAAGTCAGTCCTATTTTTGGAAGATGAGGATGTGGTGGAAGAAATGGGAGAGAAGGACAAGGGAAACTAACAATAGAGAGAGAGAGAGTTTGTTTCCCATGCCCCCTTATGGATGAGAAAGTGATTGAGCACATGGTTGTGGAGAAAAAGAAACATGATGAACTTCTTAGTAAGTACATGGGTGAGTATCTCATGGAGGAGCAGGTTGAGGCCAAGGAAATGCCTAATCTTAAGCGATAAGAAATGCTGACAAAGCTTATCGATCATCGATTGTTTTTCCAAATGTGCTTCTTAACTTCTATTAAATATACAATATGGAGCTTAGGTCAATATTGAGGTTGACAAAGTGTTATAATTAAGACATCCACTAGGGTCCTTTTTTTTTGAACAAGGAAAAGGGGCATTGGGAAGCTCTGATCGTAGAGTTTGGCTGTCCTAATTATGCCAAAGTAGGGCCCAAGATGACGGACTTAGAAGGGAATGAAGTTTATGTGTTTAGTTCCACAGGAAAGGGCCTTGGTTGAATATTCTTCGGGGCTAATAAATTACTCCCCCTCCTCAAAGATCAATTTGATAATCCTCCTCGAGACGAGGAAGAGAAGGTGTAGGTATGCAATCTACAAGTGAATTGACATTGGTTCATATTATGGCTACAAGAATGACGAGGACGGTATCTTGGATAAATTCAAGCATCCCATAGAGGAGGAGATGTGTGGAAAATCACTGAGGAAGTGGTAGAGGATCGAGTCCATGTGCTAAATTATGAGAGGGACTGAAGAGTGACTTATGTTATTTCCTCTGCAAAGAAAAACCTCCACAAAATTTAACTGTGGAGATTTGCATATGTAGATTGTGAATTAAATTGTTTTTCTTTTGGATGCTACTATTATTATTGTTGACACTATGCTCAGTGTCATCAATGTATCTAATTCACATAAAATCCTTGTTAGGAAAATATATATAGATAAAATGAATTTAAAATATAAAACACAAACATATATAACTAATTTGTATTTATCAAAAACCAAAAATAGTTTTTGTTTGCAAAAAAAAAGTGAATAAGTAAGCGATGCTCTTAACAAATGGATATGATCCGCTTCTGGTGCTCCTCATCATACATAAGAAACTGAATAGACATCTTCTAAATATAACACACTGATGCATCATTGTTATTCAAGCACTGATATCTATAGCAGTGTGTTGTGATAAATAGTGCACGGGTTAAGGGTTGGTGTTGAACCACATAGTGTGTTGGGTTATATTAAATGCACCAACTCTATATGTTAGTTCATGCATCATACACTTTTAACTGGTGGGTTGTATTTTCATGATGCAACGTTAACGAGCACATTTTACAATGCACCCTAGAATGATAATTTTTAAACTATTTTTCGTAGTACAACTTACTTAACCGCCTTGGTGTGTTTCATTTAAAGTAATGCACTGGCGCTTCATTTGAGATTTGTATGCATTGATGTCGATGAATTTGTATTATAACACACCGGTGACGAGGAACCCCATAAAACGAATTGAGATGGTAAATTACTATATATTTTGCTAGTTGTTTTGTTGTACACATTGTCGATGTTTTTTATTTATTTGATGCACTAGGGATGAAGTTTGTGTTTCAAAAACGCGGTGGTGTGTTTGATTAATAGAACGCAATGATGCATTTATCTCAATTGGTGCACTTCCTATCATATTTACGATGCTTACCATAAGATGCATTGCACTGCAAATTTGTGAAAATTCGGCCTGATGTTGTTCTCTTTATATCATCATTGCGTTGTTTTGATCAATCTGCATCAACCAATGAAATTGTTGAATATGAACTTATGCAGTGTGATGTGTTAATATAAATGCACTAGTGATACCATGCTATTGGAACACTAGCATTTTGTTTAATGGTGCATTTTGTTGTGGACATCACCGGTTACAAGGCGTCCACCTAAATGACACAACGAGCCGGTGCAAGGTATTACCATTAGTGCACTGGCACCACTATGATAGTGGAGCATTGTCCTTTTTCTCCTCGGTGCATTGTAAATGTGAGTGCATTAGGAATGAGGCGTCTAGTGAGATGCCCCGCTATGAAAATTTGGGAAATACATATCCCGGTACGTTTCTGAATATAGTTCTGGTGTGTTTCATTACAGTGATTGCATCGTTACATTAAATTGTATAAATCGTTAGGTTAGAGGTGTGGTTAGTTAAGTGAAGTGTATCGATGCATAATGTTAAATGAAACTGATGTGATTTAGTCGATGCATGTATTTTTTTATAAAGTGTGGCAGTGTGTTTGAACATTGACTTTCTAGGACATTATTTTTCTGGTACACCCTAGTGCGGTTAGTTAAAATTGATGCAACCCTAGGTTAAATTTTATATAGCATTGAGCTAGTGGTGCGGTTAGTAAAGTGTAATGGGATGGTGCAGGTATGAGCCCATTTTGCACCGGTGTCAGGGTGTTCCGAATGACACACAACTTTGTTTTTAGGTAATTTGTCGCAGTGCACTATTTTGAATGGAACCGGTGTGAACATATATGGATGCATCGGAAGCGATGCTTATTGTGCAGTTAACACAGTACACACCAATGGAGGTGGGAACTGTGTTTTTAACATAGTACAAACCTCTTCGGGGTGAGCCGAACTGTACCGCATGAAAATTATAATTTTAAATGGATGAAAATGCAAATAGGAAGGTAATAAATAATTTACTTGGCCTGTTCTATCTTGAAGAGGCATGGTTGCACTGTTGAGAGGAAATGAAAATTCGTGGTAATTTCCAAAAATTGGAAATGTGTGGAATCCACCAATAGAGTTATCCTAGTCAGTGTAAAGCACCAGAAATAGGGCGTCTTAGGAACAAAGGTGAGCATTGGTGCTTGCTTGAGAGTTGGTAAGCACAATGAAAATTGGTTTGGTAATTTTATTTTTAATTTACCCTAACGTGGTGCACCTTTTGAAAGAAATACACACTGAGGTGTATTGTGCAACAACACCGGTGGGATTTATTCGGTGCATATAATTTTATTATAAAGTATGGTGGTGTTTTTGAAACATGGATGCATCAGTGTTGTATTTTTCATGAATGTCCCGGTGCGTATTGTTCAACATAACCGGTGTGATTTATTCGGTGCATGTAATTTTATTATTGGGGCAGTGATACTGCAACATGGATGCATCAGTACTTTATTTTCTATGAACTCATCGATGCATATATTCCTTAAAGGTGCATCGAGGAAAAAAACCTCCTCAAAAACTTACAGTCGCCTGCCTTCGCTATGAATAGTGATGGTGCGTTTGAACACTTAAGTACTGGTGCAATTTGTTTTAGGTATCAGTGCATTTTTAACATAAAGGAACATAGAAAAATAAAACCTCCACAAAAATATTTAGTTGCCCACCTCTGCTAACAACCTCCACAAAAATATTCGGTTGCCCGCCTTTGCTAAAAACCTCCACTATAAACAACTATGATAGGAATTGTTTTAGGGAGGTTCCGTAAAAAACACCGCAAGAAGGTGTTCTCGTTGTAGTGATGTAAATTTAGTGAGGAAATTGTCAAAATAATTAGGTGGTGCCTAGCGATCATTAATTGTTGCATCACTTATTTTAGTATTTCTAGTCATGGCCACTTATCCATGTCCTTTTCTAGTAAGTCAAGTCATGGATATTATACTCTGTGGTTTTTGTTGTGAATCATCGAACGAAATTTTGTAATCGGTCCATTAAGTAAGGAGGTTCTCAACCAATAGTGATTATTGATTATCTAGTGATGGAGTTTATTTCATATCACCCACCCTATTCTTTACTCATTCACTGGCCATTACACTTGGCATTCCACAACTTCACAACTACCTGGAAGTCTGATAATTCACACCTTATACAAAGCAATCAAGCCCACTAATAGGCTAGCATAATAATCTCACCTATATGTGACAATCAGGCCCACTTAGTAATCCTTTCTATATGTGGTAATCAGGCCTGCATAGTAATCACACCTATACATGATGATCAACCCGCATAGTAATCCATGTTAATTATAGTTGCTAATGACAAATTATGTTGAAGGAGTTCTTTTAAGGGACAATATTTCTCACTTTTTCATTCTCTATAAATGGCATATCACAAACTCCCATGTGTTCCTTGTCAACATCAGATTGAAAATAGTGATGTGTACCCCTACTGCATCATTGGATCCTCATTTTCTGAGTCACTATGTATTCTTATTTAATTGACTAACAACTTGGAGAAGGAAAGGAAACCCTCTTTGCTGCAAGAATGGCCTAGACCCCTTTCTTCAATTGATCAAGAGCACAATCTATGGGATCCATGGGACTTCAACAACAAATTGTTCAATTTGTGGGTACCCATTTCTTGAATCCGGGATAACTTCAATTTTGGAAACATGTTGGAAACTTCAACCTTCTACTTCTCATGGGATGCACATGCCGTTACTGACACTAGAATTTCCTAGAAGGAGACCCCAAATCTCATGAACTCGGTGTCTTGTAACTTTTGAGTGTTACAATAACTGTTAGCATCATGATAATATATAATACAATATCAAGAAGTTGGTTTGTCTAGTATTGTTGTGAAACTCTCCTTTTTTCCTAGTTATTTCAATAATGGGGAATATAAGAATGGGGTCAAAAAAGGAAGAAGTAAAGTTGTTGTTAGTAAAGGCAAGTCCCTTTGTGATGAGTTATTCCATTTCCTTGAGGCATTGAGGGAGAATCACATAGAATTTGATGAGGTGAAGAAATTTCTCATCGCTAAAAGTGATCTTCTCATGTGATTGAATCCAGCCTACGTGCATGTCCCTATCCTCAACCATTACAGGACACCCATTGTGTAGTTTCTTATAATACTGAATAGATCAAGGAATATTGGCCACCATCCCACACCACACCATCTCTTTTGTCGATCTATACTTACAACAGTTTGGTCTCTCGATTTTGGACCGACTTTTCCAACAAAATGTTCTCCCTCTACCTACTCCTCCTCCTCTTTCTCTATTTTGTTGCTTCCTATAATTTGTTTGTCACTCTCACCTCTCCATTCTTTTATGTTTACCAGTATTTGTATACATGGAAATTTGATCATATGGGGAGTTACACATCCACCTCATACTATATTGTAGAAATCATATCTCTCACTTTTGCGTCATCTGTCAGTGGCATATCGTAAACTGTCATATGTTCCTTGTCAATATCATATTGAAAACAATGATGTGTATGTCTAATCCATTGCTATCTCTTTTTCCACTTAATCACTATGTCTTCTTATTTAATATACTAACAAACCGAATTAGGAATGGTGACCCTCTCTATTGAAAATAATTCCCTTGACCCCTTTCTTCAGTCGATCAAGAGGCGCCATCTCGTGGGATCCATGGGACTGCAACAACAACTTGTTCGATTTATGCATACCATTTCTTGAATTTGTGATAACTTCAATTTTGGAAACACATTCAACACCCCAACCTTTTTCTTCTCATGGGACGCATAGGATATTTCTAACACCATGGTTTCATAGGAGATATCGAAGCTCACATTTTCACCATGGATTTGTCAAGTAAATTATGCTTTATTTTTTCTTATTTTCCCTACTTTTCAATATGTAGTTGATCAATTAAATAACTAGTAGTGTGGTTGAATGTATGTTTGTAGGGTTGAAGAAGGAATAATTGAATATCAAATTGGTAGAAAAGTGAAATCCCACAACAAGAAAAGAAATTCACAAAGAAGATATGCATGACACTGACCAACGACATCGAGTGGAATGGTCTGGAAGATGATTCATGAGGAAATTATGGTTTTCAAAACTGTTATAGCTTTAATCTCCACCCTATAGGTCAGAGAGGAATTCATTAGTGGATAGAATCCTTAATGCAATTTTTTCCCGAGGTTTGACCCTTTCCAGAGAATTTTTGGAGGGTATCATGTGACACCTGGCATGAAACAAGTGAGGCCTCACTAAACACTAGTATCTCATCCCGCGAGGCACTATCAAAATTATAGAATTGAAGAGTTACGAGGTGATAGGAAAAGGATGAGTTGGATATTCATGTCAAATGCCTAGGAACACACATCATTTGAGTCTCTAGTGGCCTCTAGAAGATCTAGAAGCCTCTCCCAAGCCTCCTCCAAGAGCTATATAACAAAGGAAAGCCTTGGGCAAGAGGAGGAAGAATTCAATAGCAAGGTTATGCTGCCAAACTGCAAAATTATTCACACATAAGTCATTGGATCCTAGCATGACTGTTGGCCCTTGGATATGGAATCAAGATAAGATCAAGGAAGAAAAGGCAAAATCTAAACTGTGCGGAAGACACAGTGACTATTACTGGGTCGAAGTGAGCAAAAGAGCAGAAAAGATGGAGCGAAGTAAGAGAAAGAAAGATGTTGGATGAGAAGATCGAGGATGACAGATAATCAAGGATGGTGGATCGTGGAAAACTTAACAAGTGGAAAAATCCACCATTGGATGCTTTGGAGCATCACGCGAGAAGGAAGGAAAGACAGGCTGGTGAAGCACTGAAAACATGGGTCAAGTTAACCTAGGGTTTTAGACACCTAGGGTTTTGGTATCTAGGGTTTTGACACTTAGTTTTTAACCTAAAGGTATCCGAGAGCTATTGTAATGTATAAATAGAGGTCTAAAGGACCTAGGATGGGTTCATGTTATTGTTTTTTTTGTTATTGGTATTAATGTTGTGGTTGTCATTGTTATTGTGTGATTGAGTGAGTACAACTGGGTGAGAGAGAAGTGATGAGTACAAGAGCCTCCTGGTATTGTAAGATCTTCAGCTGGGTGCGAAGATCAACCCTGCAACTGGGTGCCCAGGGAGAGGAGATATAGAGAGGAGAAGAAAGAAGATCTTCTAGATGAGAGTGTCGATAAGAACTGTATGCTTCATATTAATATATTATAAAGCAAAGTTATGTGGACGTAGCCCTAGAGAGAGGGTGTACCACGTATATCTTGTGTTGTGTGTTTGATTGATGCTTTGTTCTTCACCATTTGATATACTGTTGATTGCATTACTATGTTAGATCTGATAGATAGTTGTGCAGAGTAGATCTAAGCTAGTAAGTGATATATATAAATGTTGTATTGTTCTTGTATTGGATCCACTTGATATCCCCTTTGGTTGTAGACATCTTTGTCCTGCAAACCCCCCCCCCCCCCCCCNNNNCTTCTTCGCAGGTGTTTTCGAAAGGGCCAATGGATAGGGCTTGGTGGTGCACTCTTGGAGCTGAACCCTGGGTCTGCCCCTGTGCCAACAAATGGTTCTGTTGTCGGGATAGGAATCTTCTTGAGGGAATTTGAAGGTGGTTTCCATCGAAGACAGAGATTCAGAAGTGGATAGAATATCAATAAAAGGACTTCGCTGAAGCCCAAAACAAGAACTCTAATCTTTGTACAGAGGATTGGTTGAAGAGATATATCTTTACTGATATACATGAAATTATCTTTGGAGGAATCCAACAGGAGCTATATGAGTGGCTATCTAGGTTAGAACATACCCAATTTGAGATCAGATCTAGGCCACCTGTGATTTGGACGACGACGCTGATCAAGAAGGTCAAGAGAGTTGATAACGTCGTGTCAAGAGTAGTAGATCACTGGTTTGATAGTACCATTGGAGGGTATATCACCGAGTTTGTTGTTGACAGAGTAGAATCATAGAGTGAAACAAAGAGATATTTCTTTAAGGGACCGAGAGGAAAATTTTTACATTTTCTGAAGTTGAGGATCAAGATGTTATTGCATGAGAAGAACATCTTGAAGATATAGTAGTTGGATGGATTTGAAAAGGATAATGTTCAATAATTTAGACAATGACAACAACAACGACACATAGGCTGGACATATGTGCAATGGGAGAGTTTTCAGAGAAGTTCCTCTTGCGAACCTGTTTAAGAAGAACTACGGGGATGAAGGTTTCTACAGTGGAGAAGAGGCAAATCTAACAGATGAAGAGCATTCAAAATCCACTAGGATAGAGGAACCTCGCGAAGAAGAGCCAGAAGCTTTAGAAACTACGTCGACTATCGAATTAAGTACTATTAATCCTATTGTTATTTCAACAACATTAAGCAATCAGAGTAATCAGAGTCACCAAAACGCTCAGAGCACTATCACTAGTAGTTCGCCACATAATCAGTCCAGAAACCTAGGAAGATCTATGGCAAATGAGATGAGGTTACCCACATTTAGAGGAGATGGATCTAAATATCTTGAGCAGCACTGGTTTCTCTACGAAGCTATGTGGAGTATTAATAATATCACCGATGAAGCTGTCAAACAAGATAAGTTCATTACTACCCTAAGAGATCGCACACTGAGTTGGTACATGAAATTTGTCCAAGGAGGTACCCCTAAACTGTTGAATGCCATTAAGACTTTGCTAATTACTGAATTCAAGAAACCTAATTCAGAATCGAAGTGCATTATAGAACTAAAAGAAATCAAGTAGAGAATAGTTGAACCCATGTGGGAGTTCAATCAGAGATTTAAGACCTTGACAGGCCATCTGAGTTTTCAAATCCCAGATGTGAAGAACAAGGAACAGTTTATTGTTGCCCTCTTACCACACATCAAAGTTCCTCTGATGCAAAAAAAGATTGCTTCACAGGATGAGGCACTGGAAATCACCATGAAGTTAGAATCAACCTCGATGGGAGAATCCAGCTCAGGTATGAGTCAAATATTGAGTTAGCTAACTAGTTTGTCTCTGCAGGTCGAAGATATGAAGAAAGAAAATGGAAAAGATAAAATAGAATACATCCGGTGTGTCAAATGCAAATCATAAGGCCATGAAAAGGACCATGTTCCCCTATTCCATGAATACTTGGCCTCTGGAGCTCCGAGCCCTTTGAAACAAGTTACCCTACCCTGGTGCGAGGTATGCAGAAATAGACATCGCCCAAATGAGTGCTACTACATGCAAAAATATGTTCAGACACCCACAAATTTGTATTGCACGTTATGTAAGTCTGTGGGACATGATGATATGGATTGTAGGGCTTACGATCTCATGCATGAAAGGTCAAGGGATATATACAAAATTCAAGGCGAAGTACAACAAGAAGGAAACACTACGCAGTATAACTCCCCTGAGAGAGGAAAATTCAACCCTCGTGGTGGATTCTGAGGAAGAGGAAGAGGAGGAGGTATGGGTTGAGGTCGAGGACAGATAATTTGTTATAACTGCACACAACCTAGACACTTGGTAAGGGACTGTCAGAACCCTTGTACCACTTGCAGATATTACAAATCCTTTGAGCATGTTATCGAGGAATGTCAAGCCTTGTTGGCTAAACTTCAGGAGAGATAGGGACCTCAACAAAACCCGCAAATACAACTAATCAAAGAAGAACCTCGTGGAGTAGGTCCCAGATTCGTTGTTATCACTAGAGGAGGTTTTGTTACAGGAGAGGATAGGATGACCCCAGGAAAGACTACAGAAGAATCAGGAGTCAGGAAAGCTGCAGAGAAGACACAAACTTTTGATGCAAAGAAAGAAAAACAAATGTTTGAGGAGGCAAGAAGAGAATTCAGGGGAGACCAAGGCTCTTTATCGAAGACATGACCATAATTAAGAGAATGTGGAATTCCTCTGGCATTTGATCAGTCTGCTTCACCCGAAGATGGAAAATACGCAAGTGAACTTGTCAGTTTCTTGTATACGTTTATAGAACTGATTAAAGATGACAAATCTATACAGGAACTTAAAAATTTGGTTAGACAGTATGAGTTAGGAAGGGTATATCCTTTACTAAATAAATAATTACATCAACTATTCAAGAAGAGAAGGAAAAATAAGGAACTACACCTGAATGCTCATATTGGAGAATATGATATAGACTATGTGGTC
Source organism: Picea engelmannii (assembly GCA_009831015.1). NCBI lineage: Eukaryota > Viridiplantae > Streptophyta > Pinopsida > Pinales > Pinaceae > Picea > Picea engelmannii. The sequence continues at coordinate 12,634 of ML867813.1, forward strand.
CTTGACTTAGGGTCGAAGGTCAATGTCATGATGAAGTAGACCTGGGAACTAATGGGAAAACCTAAGTTGATATATTCCCCTATCAAGATTAGGATGGATAAACAGAAGGCAGTAAGCCCCTTTGGAAGATTGGAACATGTCCCTGTGGACATTGACAAAGTAAGGACGTTTGCAGACTTTGGGATGATTGATATAGTTGATGATAGTTGTCCTTACCCTGCAATGTTAGGAATTGATTGGGATTTCAATAATTCCATTGTGGTCGATTTAAAGAAAAGGAGAATGAAATTTGAAGGAGATATCCTTAGGGTCATCGCACCTTTAGATCCCGATGAAGTTCAGTGATACATGAAGCCCATCAGAGAAGAAGACTGCGCATATGAACTGGAAAACATATACAAATTAACAAATAGACAGTAGAACTACATTAATCCTACCGCGGATGGGAATTTGAGATGGCAAAGTGACAACGCATGCTCATCAAACTCAGAAGAAGCACTGGAGAACTAGTAGAACAAAATGTACGAAGTATCTACAAGGAGATGTTCTAGATTAACCAGAGAAGTTCGCTGGATTGGCACCATAGTAAGTAACTTACCCACCTTTGATGGTTTGAATCCATTAGAAACCTTCCTATCGTACTTTGAAGAAAGTGTACCAACACAAAAATGATTGTTGGAAATGGATGAGGCCTTGAAAGCCACACCA
>WSFP011436617.1:0-21024 GCA_009831015.1 Picea engelmannii
AATGGTTGATGAATCTAAATCATGTTTTAATGTTCCTTTTCATGTTGATTTGGATTTAAATGAAAATATTGCAAATACTAATCCTTTTGTCGAACTCCATATGTTCAGATCTTTCTGTACTATGGGGGAATATACATCAAATAGAGAATTTTTTTTCGAAAGAAATATATGTATCCTCCCATCACTCCATTCCCCTTTCTTTCCTTGTGTCAAAAAAGAGGCCTCTTGTGTAAATTCAAGTTCACATTTTTCTGTAGTTGACTAAGACGAGGGTTTTCCTACTGATAATGGGACACTTCGGGTCACACTGATGGTTATGTTAGGTTTTCATTGTCCTATATCATCTTTTTCATCACGAGGAATGGAAGATAAAGTTATGAAGAGAACTTTAAATGCTGATCATTTTGTCAATAAAAAAAATCTGGACACTCATGAAATGAATTATTCCTCACCCATTGATAATTTGAAATTAATTCCTCTTAATTCGAATTGTTTAGCTGTTACAAATTCTCCTGATATAACTGAGATAGAGAAACACTATTTTCCAACTATTGATGGATAATTTATTAAGACTTCTTGTTCTAATAATTATTTTGATTCTCTCCCCTATTCTAACTATGAATATGATTTGGAAGATATTTCATATCCTCATGTTGTGCAGGAGCAAGACAACCACATTGATATTTTCACTTTAGGAAAAGAAATCAACATACAAGACATACCTCTTTTATCACAACATTCTACCTTTTGCTTTGATGAGGAAAACCATCTTGAGAAAGAATGTGTTGGTTGTGAAACCATGCCTAATATGCATCCCACCCACTCACAATCATCCAATGATGTTTTTAAAGAGGAGGAACTACTATTCAAGGAGTGACTTTCTGAAAGTTTGTCTTGTTCTAGAGAGGTTTTTTATTCTCTTAATTCTTCCACTTATTATTAATATTTGTATCCTGATCTCTTTAATGGTTTGACTTTGCAGGAAACCACCCACCATACTATTGAATTTTTGTTAATTACGTTAACATTAGATTTACCATAGCAATTTAAACTTCTTTTGCATGTTTGTTCCTCCATAGGCAATGTTGCACCATCACCACCCAACCATAGGCAACTACTCATGCCACCCACAATCATAACATATTCATCCTGGGAAACAATTCTACACAAGGGGAGAAAACCCAACAACCTTCTTATAGAGAATATCCTTTCCAAGAAAAAATAACCAAGACCAAGCTCTATCCATGAGAGAAAACCAACAATAAAGAATCCAACAACATAGATGCAACACACCCTAGCTAGAGCACTAGGTTTTCTAGCCTCCACTATCACACCACCAAGATATAACAAACTATGCAATTTCAACTCACTCTAGCTAGAGCACTAGAGTGGCTGGCCTCCACCAACACATCACCAAGAACAAAAGAGATAGACCCTCCATGTGCACACTTATTCCTTCTATAGCTGCAGCTCTCTCCACCAAACTTTCACTATATATCCATGAGAGAGTGCACCAAATGAGGAAGGTGTCACTCTTATTTATACTAATCTGTCTAGTGACTTTTCTGGCAGGGCCGACCTGACTTTCTGGAAAATATATTTTCTGTTTATCTTTTTCTTCTGGAGCCGACTTTACTTTTGGAGCATTATAGTTCTTCTTTATTATTTTATGTGAGGTCAAATTCTCTTCTGGGATATTCTTTGACTTCCAATGGTTTTCCTTTAATGTTTTGGAAACATCATCTATAAGAAAGGTTATCCCGAAGGTGAATACCTCCCACAACTACCACAAACATCAACACTCCCTCTTAGCCAAGGAGGTTATCCTTCGACCATGTCATGGTCATGCAGACCATTCTACTAGTATCATCAACACGTCGCATATGGCTACACCCAATGTGGACCTTTTCTAGGGCCTCATCACAACTAGAATACACTAGTAACTATTCATCCATAGTGTGGCACTAGGACCTACTCGTTTGTAGTGTGTTGTTAAGGACCTACTCGCCCATGACATGACCACTTGATCTAGTCCTAAGGGATGTGTCCACATGGTCTAATCCCAAGGGAGGATGGGCACCAACCCATTACAACTTATAAGTCCAACAATAAGTGTCATACTCAACTTAGTCCATCGAGGAGTATTGTCACATAAGAATGTCTCACGAAGTTGCAACCATCAATACTCCCTCTCAACGAGGAAGGCATTCTCTAAGCATATCTTGTACTGTTCTTGGTATTCTTCTATCATAGAAAAGTTTCTCCATGAGACTCATTAGCTATATTGATGATCCATATCCACAACCAAGTGTCTAGCATCTTGATTCGTTATTGTCCCATGACAAGAATTCTAACCACATCAGAGCCACATTCACCTCATAGTTGATCCTGGAATGTCCACATTCCCACATGATCACAAGAATCTTTAGAATGATAAATATCAGTCATGGAATGTACATATTCCCATAGGATCATTTCATGAATTCATTTAGCTCGATGCTATCAGACACGTGGAATTTCACGTCAAGCACCTTGAGTATTCAGTCCGTCGAAGACTACTTCGGGGAACATCTACTCTGGATGTAGATGTTCCCTATCTCCCCTGGTATACAACCCAGTAATGGGAGAAGGTTCAACCCGATGATTATCGGGGCCACTCACCTCACCACGAGTGTTATGCCTGATGCAATTCACACACATTGGAGGAGTCCTCAATCCATCGAGAACTACGTAGCTTCAGTCCATTGAAGACTACGTCGGGCATCGAGTCTTCAGTCCATCGAAGACTATACTAGAGTCCCAACCCTCCAGTCCATAAAAAAATACCCTATCATTATTCCCACATGGTCAAGTCTGTCTGACCAATATTTTAATGTCTACCTGATATTCTCTTGGAGAACTAGCAACAAATTGAATCTTTAGTCCATCAAAGATTACATATGGGCCTATTCCCACATGATCAAGTCTGTCCGATCAATCTTGGAATATCGTCATGATACTAAAATCATCAACACTCCCCCATGGAAACATTGGCATTCCTTCCAATCTTGTCCCAAATAGAGGCTTAGTGCAAACGTCAATTGTTTTCTCATCTATGGATATGTGTTGGAGCCTCACTGCTTGGAAAATATCCCTCGACATTCATTCCAAGAGAACAACCTCTGTAGATTCCATCATTCTCAATATGAATATAATGAAAATGATAAATTCTCCTATGCCATGACTCACTCAGACTGATAGAATCATGCACTAGAAACTAGTCAAACTGTCAATCTGTACAAACTACTTGTCTAGTTAGTCTGCTTCATGTTTCAAAATAGAGACCATCTAATGAGTTGCCTTCTGAAACTGTCACTATAGATCCCTCTTAGAGCTATCACTAGTGACATGCCTCCAAGGTAACCTACCCAGAACAAGAAAACAAGAACAACAACATTTCCATGGAAACCTCCATGGAATTTAACAATATAACCTACCCAGAAGAGACAACAAAACAAGAATATCTCCTATAGAGGAGATAAACAAATACATATATAGTATTAAGTGGTTAGTTAATTATCATAACTCCAATAGATCAAAAACATAAAATCGCAATGGTGCCATAACAACTAGAGGCACATCAAAATAATCAAACCTGGAGGGTGCGTTATTCCTATGAATGAACTGGATATGAGATCCCTTTGGATATATGATTTGATTTTTAGACAAAGGTCCCTTCTCCTACAAAACACCCTCAAGATAATGATACAATTTAATATATACAAGTACATACCTTTGAAATTGTAGCACCATCCGACAACAACAATAAGCAACGACAAACCCTAAAACTTCAAGGTGCTCCAACTAGCTTAACAAAATAAAATTGCGCAGCGACAAGGTATAGTGACAAACTGAAGTGTCAAGGTAAATCTCATGATCTTCCTTCTAGAGATTAGACTATTCTAAAGGAAACCAAGCTTTGATTCCATGTTGAATTTTCATTAATTACATTAAAATTAGATTTAACATAGCAATTTAAACTTCTTTTGCATGCTCTTTTCTCCATAGGTGATGTTTCACCATCACCACCCAACCATAGGAACCTACTCATGCCACCCCCAAGCATAACATATTCATTCTGGGAAGCTCTGTTACACAAGGGGATAAAACCCAACAACCTTCTTATAGAGAATATCTCTGCGAAGTCAAACTAACTAAGAACACGATCTATCCACTAGATCAAACCAACAAGAAAGAATCCAACAACATAGATGCAACACACCCTAGCTAGAGAACTAGGGTGTCTAGCCTCCACTAGCACACCACCAAGAGATAACCAACTATGCAACTACATCTCACTCTAGCCAGAGTGCTAGAGTGGCTGGCCTCCACCAACACATCACCAAGACCAAAAGAGATAGACCCTCCATGTGCATCGTTCTTCCTTCTGCAGCTGGAGCTACAACTGTAGATATCTCCACCAAACTTGCGATATATATCCATGAGAGAGTGTTCCAAATGAGGAAGGTGTCACTCTTATTTATACTAATTTTTCCAGTGACTTTTCTGGCAAGGCTGACCTGACTTTCCAGAAATTATATTTTATGTTTATCTTTTTCTTCTTGAGCCAACTTTACTTCTAGAGCATTATAATTCTTCTTTATTATTTTCTATGAGCTCGACTTCTCTTCTGTGATCTTCTTTGAATTCCAATGGTTTTCCTTTAACGTCTTGGAAACTTCATCTATAAGAAAGGTTATATTGGAGGTGAATACCTTCCACTGCTACAAGAAACATCAATACATTCGACTCAAATAGGCTCAATGGGGATGACCACTTTTGAAATACTTGATGGGGGGAATATACATATGCAAAGATAGAGAGGATAAGACCTCTTCCCATGAACTTATGAATTATATTCCTTATCAACCTTTTCTATGGGATACAAGGAATGCTATAGTAGATGTATATCATATTGTTTCTTCTTCTTCTTTCTCATATTTATTCTTGATTAATAATGAATATTCTTGTTCAAGTAGCCCTTTAATGGATATTATTGATACTAGTGGATCTCTCCATTGTCTTGAAATTACCTTTCATACCATGGTGGATGCTAGTCTATCTAGATCATTTGTTTCCACTAATTTGTCTCAAGTTAATGGTTACTTGAAGTGTGAGTCTAGGGAGGCTTGCCACGATAATAAGGCACTTCGGTCCATGCTAATGGTTATGTCAGGCCCTTATTCTTTTGGTTTGTCTTCAGGGATAAACAACTTTATTAGCACACATATTCTCTCCCGGATAACACCTCAGATATATTCTATGCACGGTTCTCATTTGGTATGCTACTTTCCATTGAACTCCCTCCATCAATTCTATGATATTCATGGTATATTTTATGATAGAATTGAAGCATGGTTGGGGAGATCTTATGTGGATATAATTCCAATGAATTATCATTGTCACATGTTTAATATGGTGAATAGATTTTGTCATGCTTTAATTTTTCCCACTTTTACTTTGTCCTTATTCCAAGTTTTGTTTCTAATATTTTGTCTTGAACATGTGTTTGCAGGCTTAGAATTGTATGGATGGATACATTGGCATTATGAATTTACATGACTCATTTTTCATCCATTTGTAGTGTAGGATAGGAGTAGGGTAGAATATACTAGTGTCTTTCCTTTGCATAGTTTATTTTTTCTTTCTAGTTTGTTTAATTACTTTTATGTTTTCATTTTCTTTTCATTACTATTGGCTGAACAATAAATGAGTTTCTCAATAGAGGTGAAAATAAATAAAAGGATTTCCCAATATTTTTTCCTTTGAGTGAATTTTTGGGTCAAGACTCATTTTAATTTGGGGAAAAATTTGTCTCATTTTCATTTTTGAAACTTCCTATGTGCTGGAGTAATTTTTAGATCACTGATTTTTATGCATGATCACCATGTCAAATCATTTTCAATGTATTGTGGCATCTTGCAAGTGGGATTTTTTTTTTAAGTTAAGAAACTATTCGATCGCTCTTGTAATGAAAGTGGACACTCATATTTTTCCCATACTCATATCCACATGATTCTAATATGGAATAGTTTGCTTAATTGAGATTCTTATGATTTTTGGGCTTGTTTTCCCACACGCGGTAAATACAAATCTGAGTGACTAATTCTACCCATTTGATATTGAAACCACTCCAATTCCTTACATTTGTTTGAATTATTATTTTGGGTTTGGAGTTGTTCAAATAATTTCTTTCAATTCTACTCTTTTATTTGATCACTTTCATCCAACATGATTTTTATGTTTAGACCTTTTTAGCATAATCAACTTTGTTGATTTTTTTATTTCTTTTGAGTTATTTTCTGTTAGCACTTTTAGTTTCAATTTTGGGCATTTACTGCATATCTCTTATGCTATGTTCAATTAGTTTTTCGAAGAGGAGTTTCATCTCTTATATTGCTGCTCTCCTCACCCAAATTTCATCTAATAGACAACAACAAGATATATTGTTACATGTTGCCTAGAAACTTGTTTTGGCATTGTGAACAACATGGTTATTTCAATCTTTGGTTGATATTTTCTTTAGAAAATTATTCGGGAACCAATCCTCTTATTCCCCAACTCGTTGGTTGAACAAAGATTCAATCATACTATTGTCAATAATGAGAATTTCATACCTGATTTTTTCTTGTAATATATCTTCCATCCTTTGGATTTGTTAATCTCGAGTCACTCATTATGGTTTCATTCTTGAGCAATCTGATTTGTATCATGGTTGATAATTACACACTTATCTCATGTTGAAATACATTCAAATGCTTGGGAATTGTAGGTATATTTATGGAATATGTCAATGCAACTTTCAAAATACCAAATTTCGAGTTTCAACATTTGTTTTCATTTTAGCCAAGGTAATTTTCAAGATGTGAATTCCTTTGGGAAGGTGTAACTCATCAATCTATTGAGCCCCACACTCTTCAACACTACTTGAACCCAAATCAATTTATTCATAACCAGAAAAGATACAAATTGTTTGAGTTAGTTTGGAATATCTTATATTTGATCTCTCGTAGTCACAATCTTTCTAATTTTGTTTTTTGGATTATATGACTCATCATTTTTAACGAAAAACCCATCTAATAGAGAGGCAAGCTACACACTTTTCTTTTTCCAGTTCATTCCCTCTATATTCTAAGCAATATGTAATCTTAAAGAAATGAAATGCATGATTTATCTACTTGGTACAATCTTGGAAACTTGAGGATATCATTTTCATGGAATTTCCCATCATGACAAACATCAATTTATCGCGAGTTAGAAATCAGATCTCAATCACTTCATTCATTTATGATTTCTACTGATATCTTTCATATGTGTTGAAGAAGTTAATCCATCTAGGTTGTGACCTGAGATCAATTGCACATTTCCAAAGTATCTTAATTGCTCCCTTTTCATAATGATGTCCTCTTGCCTCTCACCAGGCTGAATATGATCATGTTAATGTTTCACATCATTATCATCAATAATAAGGGGAAACACATACCTTGAGATGCAATGCTGACAACCTTTGAATTAGATTTTTATGAATGAAGTTTTCTCATGGATTGGCATCTTTAGAAGATAAATGCAATTAGATTTTAATGGTCCTTTTTCTTTGATTTGATAAACTCTGATTTCAAGAACAAGACATTGTGTCCAAAGATCCAAATCTCACAACAATCATGACATTAATTTTTTTTTGGTGAAATGAATTTTGAGGGAAAGCACATACTGCTCATATGTCATGAAGAAGGATGTGATATTTGATTGAATGAACAACTAATGAATACTTGATGACTGCACTGGCCTTTACACAAAGTTTTATGACAACCAACTTAGATTAAGTTTACTTTAAGCTTAGCATGTTTTTCCCAGAATTAGTTTTAATTCCGGTCTTTACTCTTCAATTTAGTTTAATTTCATTTTAATAAGTTAGAAATTTAGAGGAATATGTATTCCCAAACTTTCCAAGAGATGATCACAACGTTCTCTTTCGTATGTAGGCCAAGAAAATGGCATGTGCAACCAACAACTCAAAATATTTTCTCTTGAAATGAAGGAAACCTAGGGAAGTGTTAATCTGAAATTGACTGCTCAAGATTCCTTTGCAATATTTTTAATCAACCAAAATTGTCACCGAATCAATATCTGATTAGAAATATATTCTCATTCATTTATTTTCATATTGTTTTCTGATCTAGGCATTGTTTGGAGTCATTTATATGACTATTTTGATAACCTCCATAATTGTAATACCTCTCTGAATCATTAGAATGAATCTTTGGTATTAATGATTATATTTTATGGCAAAGATAAAATGATGCTTTGGTATGGAATGCAATTTTTGTTATTAGAGAATTGAACATTTTCAAAATTACAAAGGAATTGCTTATGTCATGAAATTTTAAGAGCTTACCGGTTTGTAGAATGTTCCACATAATTGGTTTTTTTTTTTTTTTAATATGTTTTGATCAAGCATCTACATTAACCCATGTTTCTTGATTCTTGGAAACTTGTTTTGTTGGATTGAATGAAAGAAATTGTATGTGATAGTTGGATTGGAGAATTGTGTTGCAAATATTTTACACCAGATCATTGATTCTTGTAGTTTTCTTTGTCCTTCATTTTAGATCTCAACTTTGGGAGTTTTTCTGTTGGAATTGATATTGAATGGTTCACATGTCTTGATTGGTTATTTCCCTTGGATTCCTCCCAAATATTTCATTGAAAATGATTTTATGTTGCTGCCACCAGATTTATTACTTGTTGTTGGGTTCTATTCTTATTTTTTAAACCAATTTTCATCCTTTTAGTGACTGACATTTCATCTTCAAATTTATTTTAGTTTATTATTTTTTTCATGAATTGAATTATGATTTCAGCCTTGATTTCTACTTGTACAGATTCCTTCCATATTTTGATTTGACTACTGGTGTTTCCCTGAGATAATTTGACTCTTAGTTTTCCTTGAGGATTACTCTTTAAATTTGAGTGAGCGGTTGGTCCAATTCTGGTCACATACTGAAGATATTTTTTCCAATTTATAAGATGCATGGGCTGCTCTATCTAAATGAACATTCATGAAGTTATCATCTGTAGGTATGGACTAATAGTTGTGGTGGAACACATATTCCTATTGAGTGTACCATAATAATTCATAAGTATAGGAAAGTGTCTATCCACTCTTTTCTTTGAGCTCCACTCACTTCACATTAATAAAATGGCCAATATTATGATGGTTTTTGGGGAGACATGTGGGTTAAACAAAAATGCATAAATATCTACTCAACAAATCAAAGAAACTCTCATATCACCCTGCTTCCTTCACACCCTATGTGCATATGCATATCTATATCTAAAATCTAAAAGGGTGGGCATATTTCGAAATAAAAGGGAATTTGAGAGAACTATTAATAGTGTGGGAAGTACAAGTAAACCTATCGGGGCTATGGATGCCTGCTGGCAGTGAGGCTATGCTTGTATGGTACCGAGGTAATTTTTTCGGGGTTATGGATGCTCGCTGGTAGCGAAGCAATGCCGGGAAAAGAGAGATGATGAACACACTTATGAAGATGTATGTTTGTTAATAAAATAAAAAACCCATGGTTGAACCAAAGCTAATCTGAAATGTGCAGCCAGTAAAATAATTTATTTCATTGTTTGGCTCTTTGACAAAGGTGTGTTGTATTACTATAAATATTGGGTTATATCTTTTATAATTTTGGTTTTATTGTGGTACCTACGACTATTGGAAAATTGTCTGAAGTTTGTTTAACTTATCGTTAAAATTTAGATATGAAGTATAGACCCTATACTTCTATTGACAAAGATAATTGATTCTTCCAGTGTGTCACCATTTTTTGTAGCTACAAAAACCCCGGTTTACTTTTTCTTTTACAAACAAAAGGAAATGCCCCCCTTACTAAAAATTTAAGCCTATTGTGTAATCCTCTACTTCTTGATCCTGATGCTATTTATTTCCCTACTTTGAGAGAGTTGAGGTTTGGTCTTGATTGATGATTGTTTTGATGGAGGTTTATTATCTCTTTTGATCTTATGATTTCAAATGTATTCATGATTCTTGGTTTACCTATGATGTTTCGTTGACGTTCACATGACTGGTTGACACATTGTCTTACTACCTTATCCATTTTCCCAAGTGTTTAATGATTTTATATGGTTGTAAGGTTTGATGATATAGTACATGTCTTGAATGCATTTGATTTAGGTTGTTAATCATTTCATTGGATGGCTTATTCAAATCTTGCCAGCATATGGTGCTTAACATCTTCATCTTTATAATCTCATATGTTTGACAACTCTTAACTTGATTTATAAGGTCACTAATACTTTCTATGTGTTAGAGATTAGATGCATGAAACTATCATGATAGTTATTTAACTTAGATCATAGATGATTTCCTTCGATAAACCTCTCCTCTTCATGTTCTTCAAAATCTAGAATTATTCATGAGTTTACTTAAAGGCAAGGAAATATAATGTTTATGATATATTGGTGAATTTCCTATTAATCACATAACTGATTTGGTTTCCTTTGGTGGTTGCAGGAATATGTTAGCATGATATCATTTCTTCACGATTTCTCCATCCTTGAGATGCATGTGGGGGAATCCTTTGATCTTCTTCTCATTTTATCCTTCCCTTTATTTATTGAGATTTCCCTCTATTTTATTCTATTATTTTCTATAACTAAACCTCATAGTTGGATTGTTCTAGTCGATAGATTTCCAACAGTTGTAACCATACTTAAATCTGAGTTCTGGATCAAAAGTTATGGCCTTCTAAAGTTTCAAGGTTTTCATCCACCATTGCCACCTCACTACCACGTGGTTCCCAGACATTGATGCCATATGATGTGGCACTTACATGGATGCTGACATGACACCTACCACCCGACCCATCAGGCCCACATTTAATCTTGGATCCCTCTTCATCTTCATAATTCATTCATTCCAAAATGCCACGAATCACGCCGATCAATTTTCTCAATGACGATCATCTCCTTCCAACCCGACCAATTTTCCTGACCTGATCAACTCTTCCGATCAAATCCTTCCTACTCGATAAATTTTTCTAACAAAGATTATCTCCTTCTAACCAGACCAATTTTTCCCAACCCAATCAGCTCCCTTCCGATCATATCTTCCGACTTGACCAATTTTCTGACCCGAGCAACTCTTCTCGAAATACCATTCAAGCAACATATTTTTAACAACCATATATTGGGATACATGTGTCAGAATTGAGCCCATGATACCTCGTTGGAAAGTTATTGAGTAGAGGAATGCAATGGAAGAGGTCTTAAGGTTATAAAAGTGACATAAAATCTTAGAATTTGCAAAGCAAAATAGACCACGAATTTGAGGGGAAAATGGACTGTGCAGACTTCAGACAGTCATATATGGAGCTACTATTAATGAAATCAATACCAGGATAGCTCCACGGAAATATGGTGAAGATAAGAATAGGCTTGGATGTAAATTATTTGGCATATTGAGAGCATAAAAGGTTCGAAAATTCAAAACACAGGTGGAACCCGAATTCGGATGAAGAACCAGATATGCAGATTTCAAACAATCATATATGGAGCTACAAGCAACAAAATCATGCCAGTAAGGGCTCAATATAAATATGAGACAGAGAAGAAGAAGAAGAACCTAGAATGATCATATTTAGCATGTTGAAGTCATAAATGCGCAAAATCTTTCGAGGAACAGAGGATAATGCCAATGGGCAGAGTCAATGATTGTGTTTTGACGAATATCATTTGTAAACTGCCATAGGAAAAATGTAACCACCCAAGAGTCTCTTCAACTCCCATTTGTAACTCCCACATCTACATTTTCAAAATGAAAAAGAAATTTGAAATGTAAGAAAGATAAAATTAGGGGAAAATGAAACAAATGGTCATGAGAGTTGAAGAGTCTATCTCTTGTTTTATAAAAGAGAGCTAGTTGAATGGATGGACAAATTTTTCCCTTTGTAAAAAAATATGGTACTTGTTGGCACAAGGGCAGACCCAGGGTTCAACGCTTCAACAACGCACCAACAAAACCTCAACTACTGGCCCTTTCGGAAACACCTGTGAAGTAGATGAAGTCTCACCCGAGGTAGAGGCAGGGGGGTTACAGGACTCAAGTGTGAAAAACCTAGCTGGGACACAGATATGTGATTACACACTTCAATAGATCACTTAGCCAATAACATTCATCAAGTTCTAATTATTATTCACATCACATATTAACCCTAATTATAGATCAACGCAGTAGTAACCAAGATTTAAGCACAACTAATCATTTAGCACATAGCATCAGAGCATATCTAACATTCATTCATATGTAAAACACTAAGCATCAAGGAATCAATCTACAATGCATCAAGATCAAGCACATAAACATATAAAAACCATGAATAACATTGCACAAAGCACAATAACACAGGATATACGTGGTTCACCCCAGTGTGGGGCTACATCCACCAACTTTTCTCTTCTTTATTAGTCTCTTTCAATATCCTTATAGGAACCTAGCTACAAAGACAACTCCACACATGATAGGAGATCTGTGCACACCTCACCAGATCCTCCTTCCCTGATTTAGCTCACGACACAAAGCCTTACACAGTCTGTGCATGAAACACTTACAAAACAACTGCACTTAGCTGTATAAGCCTTATTACATTCATTCACTAAGCCAACTACTCATGCACTAAGCCACACCTTCAAATGTGCACAAAGCACCTACAAACCACTTTCACTTAGCTCTGCAAGTCTCAGATACAATATGCACAAAGCATTCACAACTATTCACACTTAGCAACCTTCACAGGTTCTTGCACAAAGCCGATGAGAACTGCTTCTTACATTTCTTAGATACTTATTTATACATTACAAAAGAGGCCTAAACATGGGTAAACCCATGGAATGACATACCATACCCTTACATAAACCCTAAAATCCCAAAAATCCCACAAAATGGGTGAGATCCTGCGATCTTCGGTTTTCCTGGGCGCTCCGTCTTCGACCAGCCTGTCGAAGTCCCAAAAATGGTCAAGCACGACCAAGGTTCTCTCAAAAATTGTTTGAGGGCCAGCAAGCCCCCAACATTCACCTATGACTCATCCCGAGTCACTTTGATCTAGGAAACACTGCTTTGAAAGCCTCGAGCTTAGCTCGTGTTTCCTCGACTTGCTACTTTGCCAGAGCCTCCAGCTCGATGAACTCCTGAATGAATTTCTTGGTGACAGGCCCTTCCAAGCGTTGTTCCATTGTTGCGACCACCTGTTCCAACTGTGATCCTTGTCCCTCAATCTCTTCAAAAATCATGTAAGCTTCAACCGACATCAATGGAGTCTCTGTGTCACCTCCATCACTCTGCTCTAGATGGTAGTGACCTACTGCTAAACTGGGCGTTGCTCCTGCGACCTCTTCATATTTTCCAATGCAGTAAGCAACGTCAACTGTGCTTGCACAGTAGACGCTTACCACTTCGCCTCTTGGAGCTGTGCCTCCAATATCCTCAGCTTCGGGTCTTCTGCAAGGTGCTCGTAGGTCTATTCACTTCAGCCACTTAGTTTCTTGCATTCTGCGACCAACACCCTGATTCTTTCTATTGTGCTCCTGACAGTCTCTTCCCTTTGATCTCGTACTTCCTACGGAGTGATAGTCACTCCTTGAAGTTCTAGCTCTGCTACTCTTGCTTGGAGCTATTGAATGGCCTCAATGAGCTTCCTTACTTGCCTCTCGACTGTCTCTTCTTCCATCTATTCCAATATCAACACAGAGCAAAGTGCTCTATTCACTGCCTCTCTAATCCCAATATGCTCTGCGATCAACTGGTCTTTCTCTTTTTGTATTTTCTCCTTGTCTTCTTCGAACTTCATCCGAAGGTCATCTGTCTCTTGTTGCGCAACCCAAAGTTTCTCTAAGGCCTCCTCCTTTTCTTGCCTCAAGGCCTCTGTGGCCTTCTCCTTTTCATCCCCAAATTCTACAATCTTTGCGGAGGGTGGCGCAGTAGACACTGCGCAGCTCGACTGGATAACTTGCTGGATATCTTTCAGTTCTTTCTCAATCTTGTCATAGAGTGTTTATTGTTTGGCTTCATGTCTCTACAAGATGTCCTCTAAGGCATCTTATACAATGATTATGATGAGATGGATATCATCCACCATGAGTATGTTCTACGACTAAGGCTTAGTGGCTCGGGATTTCTTCCGTGTTGAGGGTTTCTACGGGGAACCCTTCATTTTATTTGACGTCTCGGCCTTTGTAAGGGGATCCTTTGGCAGTGTTACTTCACCCTTTTATTTCTTGTCTTCTTCCCCTTCCTCCTCTCAGTTTACTTTGTCACCTCCTCCTCCTGCAGGTGAATCAGACATAGTTTCTTCTAATGCACTGTCTTTTTCCTCATTGTCGATGTCCTCCACTTCCTCCTTTTTCTTCTTCTTCTTGCCACTGCCCTGTCCATCATTTTTTACTTGGGTGACTAATGGGCTTCCAATGATATCAGGGTCAGAGAGTTCTGCATCCTCCACTGGTACAAGGATTTTTGCTGGCCATTCCTTGGTTATCTCTTCCATGTCTTCATTAGTCAATTTGTAGTAAGACTACAACTCCTCCTTTATTTCGTCCCCACACGTGGTGATATATATGAAGTGTCGGTCTGCGTGAAACTTCACAAGTGGCATGAACTAATGGAGTGTATTTGGCATCATTTGGGGGAAGGATTCAATGGTCCACTAAAGCTGTAATTAATAGGTGTGGAACACCGCATTTGATTGCCACTACTTCTCCATGTCACTTGAATACCACAAAGTGGTGAACCTCGTGGCTAGTGGTTCTGATGGCTCAACTTCAGGGAATGTCGCTCCCTTTGGCATATTTGAAGTGACAAATGATATTAAGATAAACAACCAACTAAAGTGGAACTTGTAGACTTGGTCCTGTTCTTCGTGACAGTCCTTATCCAACTCGTTGATGAGGTAGCTCACCAAGTTCATCTGCATCCCTTCAACACACTTCCCTGCAAGGTCGACTACGAAGCCTGTTACTTACGTAGGGTGGTTATTTCTGACAATATTTCCCACTATCAACTAACAAGCTAGGCACACTACACCATTCTGGATGGAGGCTACCTTGTAGCCTCGCTTCCCTTTCTACACATCGCCATAAGCCTCCTTGATGCACTGCACCAAGGATCAATCTGACGTTTTTCTTGGGTAGAATTTCTGAGGGTCTGGTCCCTGCATGATTAATCTAGTAATGAGGTGGATCAATGTCAGATCCACAGTGATGCGCCTATCCAACCACAGGTACCCTCCATGGAAGCACAACAAGAGGAGTTTAATGCACGCGTTAACCTCCTGATGTCGACTGAAGTGTGGGATCTTCATCACATTTAATATGGTTTATCTCACAATCTCCTTGATCCACGACTGGGAAAATATCTTAGGCTTCTTCCCAGTCATCTTTGTTAGGTAGGGATGCAAGGTGAGCATCGCATAATTATTCATGTCGTCGAGGTTGAAATCACTTATCTTGAGAGATGGGATCAGTCCCAAATATGGTCCTACTGCGCATATCCCTTTCGGGAGGTACACAGTGATGAGTTTGTATTCAAAATCCCTCGGGACATTGTCACGACTAACTATGCTAACCAAGGGTGGGATGTAGTCGGGAAAGATCGACGAGATCTGATTTTCATTTTCCAGATTGTCGTGGGGCCTCCTCTTCTCTGTCACAGTTCGGGATGGCCCAGATCGACATCTAATCGAGGGGGATGCTTGCAATCCTCCCGTCGATGAGGCTTGTACTCCTGCGAACATGAATTTCTCAGCCATAAGGTCTATTAAGATCTCCTCCATAGACTTCTTTACTATGTTGCGTTCGCCCGACATACACACTCGTGGTCAAATAACTCAGGTAGGTGAACATATACTCAAGGTAATCAAATCAATGGCGAGGTCTAGACAACACAACATAGTAGGCAATCACTTCTCTATTAGCTCGAATATCTTAGTTTTCAAAAGTGGTCTCGGTGAGGTATCCAACAGATTAAATAATCAATGTTGTAACAGATTCCTCCAACGGGCAGGAATGCCTCGATCAATATGATTCCATCCATTGTGGCACGGTCCCAATGGTCCAATGGTGATATTTCCTCCAATGGTTGGGATGCCTCCAACGGTCATATAGCTTCGTCGTGGTGAAGTGCCATTCTGCATTGTTCTACTGTTCCAACGAGGCTCGAGTTCTACAAGCCTGCCTTCTGCGAAGTCTTCTCTGGAACTTCCTGCAGTCTTTCTATCTTTGCCTTCTTCTTATTGAGCTTTCTTGCCTTCTTTCCTATTATTTGAGTCTCCAGGTTCCTCTTTTCATTCTTATTCTTATCTTCTCTTAGCATAGTAACTTAGAACTGTTGATCTTCTCTCAAAGGTTTTGAATGTAATATCTCTTCTCTTATTACTTCTGGGGTAGGTGTTCTTCTCTCCTGCATAGATAGGTTCTTCAAACCTTCTTATGTTCTTTCAACTTCAACAACTAAGTATCTAGCCCTTAGTTGCTTCGACTTGTCCTCTTTTTCTTCTATTAAGCGCGCTATTCTCCTAGCCATGAAGTCCCTTAATTCTTATTTTTCTGTTATGTAGTTTCTTCCTCTACTTTCATCTAGATCTGATATTTTTCAATCCAAGTGTTTCCTAACATAAGTGCAAAAGGGGCGTTGTTCTCCACAAACTTAATGACTTCAAAGTCTTCTTCGGTCAATGTTCCAAAAGAAATCATAGGTACATTAGTAACTCTTCCACATAGGGTTATCATCTTTCCTTTAAACAATCATATCCTTCCCAATGAAGGAACCGTAGCAGGCTTTCCCAAAATTTCCCAAGTTCTTTCTGACATGATATTCACCTGTGTTTCCTCATCCAGAACACAGTCTATGTCTAAGTCTTTGATTCTTGTTTCTATGCACTCCTTCTCTTTTAAGATATCTGGTAAAATGATGTCTATGTGATCCTTTAGTGTTTCTCTCATCTGTAATAATATAGTCTCTGATTCTCTAACATATCCTTAGTTTCTTGACCTTCCTCATGGTTTTCTTGTCTCAGGTTCATCTTTTCAACTTTAGCAATCATTCTAGGACAATCTAAAACCTCATGATCAACAACTTTACAATAAAGACAAATAGGAACTATACCAGGGCATTCCTTAGTAAGATGTCCTGATTTTATGCAGTTATAACATAGTGTCAATCCTCTCTTTCTCTTAAATGATCCCCAACCTTTTTTGTACTGCACACTAAGATCATAATGATGGACCTGCAAAAAATTCTTTCTAGGGTCCTGCATCCACTTATTAGTCCAAAAATTATTTCTATGCATAGGAATAACATATCTTTCACTATCTCTATCAAATTTATTCAGATCAAATCTTCTTTCTTCTATATGTGCCCTAGTTTTCAGAATAGGACCAAATCTATCAAACAAACCTAAATTCATACTTTTAAAGAAAAAAAATTCCACTTATCTTACCTTTATCATAGCACAAAGCTTTAATATCTTACCTCTTTTCTTCATATCAAACTTCTCTATTAGCACCGATTTTCGCAAGTCAAGTAGAATACTGTGCACTACAAAAACAGATCTATGCACATAGTTTTTTCTTTTCTTCAGTTCCCAACAATCACAGTTCAGGTCCCAGCAACAAAACCATTTTTTGGCATAGGGGAAGACTCAGGGTTCAACGCTTCAACAATGCACCAACAAAACCCTAACTACCGGCCCTTTCGGCAACACCTGTGAAGCAGATGAAGTCTCACCCGAGGTAGAGGCAGGGGGAGATGCAGGACTCAAGTGTCTACAAACTAGTTGAGACACAGATTTTTGATTACACACTTCAACAAAGAACTTAGCCAATAACATTCATCAAGTTCTAATTCTTATTCACATCGCAGATTAACCCCAATTACAGATCAACACAATAGTAACCAAGATTTAAGCACATCTAATCATTTATCACATAGCATTAGAGAAAATATAACATTCATTCATATGTAAATCACTAAGCATTAAGGAATCAATCTATCAGGAATCAATATCAAGCACATAAACACATAAACACCATGAATAATATTGCACAATGCACAATAACACATGATATACGTGGTTCACCCCAGTGTGGGGCTACATCCACCAACTCTTCTCTTCTTTATTAGTCTCTTTCAATCTCCTTACAAGCACCTAGCTACAGAGACAACTCCACATAGGATAGGATATCTATGCGTGCCTTTCTAGATCCTCCTTCCCCGAGTTAGGTCATGACACAAAGCCCTGCACATTCTGTGCACGAAACACTTACATAACACTTGCACTTAGCTCTGCAAGCCTTAATACATTCATGCACTAAGCCAACTACTCATGCACTAAGCCACACCTTCGAATGCACACAAATCACTTACAAACCACTTGCACTTAGCTCTGCAAGTCTCACATACAGTATGCACAAAGCATTCACAACTATTCACACTTAGAAACCTTCACAGGTTCTTGCACAAAGCTGATCATAACTTCTTCTTACATTGCTTAACTACTTATTTATACATTACAAATGAGGCCTAAATATGGGTAAACCCATGGGCCAACATCCCATACCCGTTACATAAACCCAAAAATCCCGCAAAATGGGTGAGATCCCGCGATCTCCAGTTCTCCTGGGCGCTTCGTCTTTGACTAGCCTGTCGAAGTCCCAAAAATGGTCAAGCACGGACAAGGTTCTCTCAAAACTTGGTCGAGGGACAACAATACTTTTACTTATGAGTAATAAAGAGTAGGAGGTATTTTAGAAATTGGTGATTTTGATGAGTTTATATGAGACTACTCTTTATGCATTTATCTTCTGCTTGAGTATATAAGATTTTGTTGTATGAATTACTTATGCACTCTATTTTTTTTTCTTATTCTATCACTGGTTTCCTTGTGGGTACATAAATGATGTTATAGATGCATTGTACAACTAATTATCTATGTATTTGCAACATTGTTTCTATCACATATGAATAGCATACATGATTTTTTTTTGAATCTAATGATATTATCTCTCGTTGTACTCACTCTTCTAGTTTTTTCTCCTGAGATAGATTAGAATTAGTTAGGATTAGATTAGTTTTTTTAGTTGTATTAGCCTTAGGATTAGTTATAAATCTTTGGGGGAAGTTTGTTGTCTTTCCCCTATTTATTCTTTTACTTCTGAGTGGAAACAATGCCCATATACTTGTGAGAAATGCTATACCAAATGAGAGTAGGTCTGATTGGGACCTTCCATCGAGTGTTCTACCTCATCTTCTTGAGAGGAAATTTGGACCCGTCAACACCATGTCAATCAAGTACTTCTTAGTTTCACAAGTATCTTTGTATCTGGCGTGTGCTAGTATAGAAGGTCCCTATTGACTTGTTACTAGCGGATCTTCTCTTATCGACTACGATACATTACTATGAGAGTATGACCTAGAGTTGCACCCTAGGCCTATTTACATCATTGATAGGTGACCTTATGCTCAACAGATTACAAACCATCATTAGTCATTGAATGATCATTTTCTCTTGTGTTCGATGTCAACAAAAATCATCACACATAGGGATTTGTGTGGCACCTTGGTTTCCATCTAACCCCATTGGTGGATTCCCTGTATTTTTCAGTAGTATCCATCATTCTCTGCTATTCAAAGAGTCTCTACCATGCTATATTCCATTTGGTGCATCTTAGAGTCATACCTTGTTGTGGCCCTTACAATATTTTCATTTGAGTCCTTCCAAATCTTTGGCCTTCTACTACTCATTATGTTAGATGGTGGGGGATGACTTAATGCCATCCTTCCAACAGATCTCTTCCTATCTACTTCAACACATCTTGCTCTGGGAAGGGATCTAGAGCATTTGTAGTAACTTTGGGATATTACTTTGCTATTGACGGTGGGAATACATCAATTTCCCTTGATTGGTATATTCTACCAGGCAATCCTTTAATAACACTTGTTAGATTGTACTAGGTACCTTAACGACCATTATCATTATCGATGGGTTATCTCGCATTTTTAATAGTATACATCAATTAATGATAATAAAATGGTGTCTCACTGTGTTCGACTTCAACACATCTATTCACATAATGTAGAATTGTACCACGGTGGTCAGATTGAAGATCTTAGCTGAATTATGAGAATCACACCTTTTGTGCTCCTACCCGAATTGTATTGATTGTACCACCCTCAATGACATTGGTACTTGCATAGGATCAATTCATTCACTTCATCATATCTATATATCCTTTGATTTGATTCTAAGACATAACTCTAATATGTATCTAGTCGTGGCTATGATCTACATTTGCATAGATCCACTATGTATTCCTCGTGGCCATGATTACTATTTCTATATATCACATGGAACCATTGTGTATAGTTTTTGTGGCCATGGAAATTAGTTTTCTTTTTACACTCCATGGATCTGAAGTGTACTTCATTTGGTGGCCATGCTTCTATCACTCCTGAGCATGGGTATGCCTGACTCGGGAAGATAATACTCTTACTTGATTTCTATTGTAGGTTTTGTTCTTGGATTAGTTGTTTGGGCACTTTCATTTGTACTTACTTCAATGTGTGCTCACCTCTCATAGTTATAATGTATTTCGGTCTTCAGTTTCTCTTCTGACCTCAGGGGGCATCTGTTATAGCACAAATTGTCACTCCATACTGCATTTGTGAGATGGCCTAGTCCATTCCTCATCTTTCAATTCTAAATCTCAATCTCCTTCATCAAAATCATCTAAAGAACTCTAATTTTGTTGATGTATGTTATTCATCCATGTGCAAATCGCATACATACGCTATTTTCTATTGTGCAAATCATGTACACCCCTAATTTTGAGAAAAATAAAAATATTTCATACTTTTGGGTGGGGTTTATAGGTTTTCTCAATCCCAAACCCCCAATTTCC
>ML867815.1:29485-40893 GCA_009831015.1 Picea engelmannii
TATCGAGAGGCTTTTTATTGCCTTCTCGAGGATCCCCTGGGCGAAGCATCTCTAGGTTTTCTTTTCCTATGGCTTTTATCTTTTACCAGCTGCTTTTACCCCCTGGGCCTTTAGCCCCTTCTTCCCACAAGACAAGATGTACCTGGAAGGTCATTCTAATGGCCAGACTAGGGGAATGGGATGGATGAGCGGGGTATAAGATGAAAAAGTGATAAGATGGTGGGAACGGACGATGGCTCTGCAAACCCCCCTCGGTGGCTAACCAAAACCCATGAATACCAGCTTGCTAAGTTGCCCCATCAACCACCCCAACAATGGTCCAGTGGATTAGTGTAAGATCCAAGCAGTCATTCGAAATGAAAGGAAACTAATGCATATGTAAGAAGGTTATAACGATCAAATATGACACATACCATGATACCTTGGACCAATTACCTCATGGAGCAAGAGCCCTCTCTGATGCAAGCCCAGGTTGGTAGTGATGGAAACTGGTACTGCTGATAGGACAAGTCTGGCTGAGAAGAAGAAAGATGGGCCCTCCAGGTCACCGGGGACGTCTCCCCTGGGCCTTACCTCCCTAAAAATAAAGAACCTTCCCTTCGAGGTGACAGTGGGTGGGATTGGCTCAGTTACGCCAGTTTGACTTCTTTTCATCAATCCATTATCCTAACTACAAACTGTGCGATAACATGGCCTATGCACATGTGCTAGATATATATAGACATAAATTGGAAGCTAAAAGTAGGAAATGCATATTTACTGGGTATAGAATTGAATCAAATGCACACAAGTTATATGATCCAATGGAAAGGTTGTTATAAGTAGAGATGTAATTTTTGATGAGAGACCTCCATAGGTGCATACATCCGAATGGAAAGGCAAAGTTTTGTAGGGTGATGGTGAAGACCCTAAATTGAAAACTGTTGTCACATATAAGAGGCAAAGAAGAGAGGAGGAGAAAGACGAGGAGGAAGAAAAAGTAAAGTTGGATTTGGAAGGACAAGATGGAAGTCGGTGCCAAAAAGATGGTAGTCAGTGTTAGAAAAGGCCAAAACGATTCTATCAGACTCTTCAAGATGCAAAGCCAGATGAGATACAACAAGGCGAGAGAAGAATGTTATCCACCAAGTTGCACTAGGATGGACTTGCAGTTGAGAAGCCAAAGATTGAGCAAGGAGTTGCTCAAAATTCAGAGTTCACCAGTCCAGGCGGCCATTATGAACCCTTTTCTTTTCTTCTTCTTCTATACCGCATTTCCATACCCCTTATGGGGAATTGTAATAAGATGTATCTAGCATGATGAACTTGTAATAGGCTTAGCCTCCTAAGACTTAATCACGAGTGCATTGTTATCGCGCAGTTTGTAGCAAGGATAAAAGACTAAAGGTTGAAGAGTCACACTGGCGTAACAGGAGCCAATCCCACCCAATGTCACCACAATGGGATGGTTCTTTCTCTTTAGGGTGGTAAGGCCCAGGGGAGACGTCCCCGATGACCTGGGGTTTTGAGAAGGCAAAGGATTATAAGACAAGGATAATTTCCCTCCTCACAAGTCACCACCGAGCAGATAGTTCGGCTAAACAACTAATAATAAAGTAAAACCCCCAAAGAGATATACCTGCCTGAGACAAAGCAACAACAACAAGCTTGCTCAATGGGTTAGTACTTCATATAAATCAATGACTATCTAGTACACTTATAAGCAATTTGATAATAAATATTGACGAAGTCAATGTTTATAAAATAACAATGAAAATTATGTCACTTCTTCAATAAATGTTGAAACAATATGGCATTCAATGCAACAAATCAATACTTCATTCAATTAATGCCTTTAATCACCATTCAATTGCTTATAAAGAAAACGTTTAGCTGCACCAATGATATTATAGCTAAGGATGACAACAGCAGTGGGTTAGTTAGGTTAGTTCCTAGACTAGGGTTAGTAGTTAGGGTTTGATTCAAGGTTTTGAAAATGATTGTGATCAAGTTCACTTCAAAGCAAGAGGTCTTTAGATCAGTGCCTTAGGGTTAATGGAGTCAAAAGTGAAGGACGCAAGAGCTGAAGGATCAGGATAGTACGGCTAAGGACTAGAGGGAGAAGCTTTGAGGTGTTGCTAGAGCAAGGCCCCAAAGTCAAAACCCTAGGGGAGAGAGGCTCACCTTGGTGTAGGGGAACTAGGCCTCGGTGCTCTCTCCTCCTTCCTTAACTCAATGGCAATCACGACAAGCTGAAGAAATAGCATAAACCAAGACAAGAGGGTTTGATGAAGCGAAGTGTTGCTACAACAAGGCTCTACTAACAAACACTAGAAAAATCGGACCAAAGTGTAGTAAACCTAGGCTTTAAGGCGTCTCCTTCTTCTCCGCTTGTAAATAGTACGGCTAGCAAAAGAGAAGAGAGAATGAGAGTGTAGCTATGGCTAGGCTCTCTCCTCCTTCAAACAATGGCTGAAAAATCTCTCAATGGGGACATGAGACAAGGACCTACTTATGTGCTTGTCACCTAGGGTTTATTCAGCAAAATTATGAATATATGCAAGAAATAAGTAATGCAGAAAAATACTTACATATCACCAAGAAAAGGCATAACAAACCTTAGTTGTAACACTTTCCATTAAGAGAAATGCCAAAATGTGCCAAAAAAGTCTTCCTTCAACAAGTGCACCTCACAAATTCAGCCAATAACCCAAGAGAGGGTGCAAATTTCAGACCTCACTATGAGTGATTGTGAGAACCTCCAAAAAATGAAGGTGAAAATCCTTCATTTATACAGTTCCATGACCTAAATTTACATTTTAGGTCATGTAAAAGGCCGACAAGGCCAAAATACTAAATCATAATGTTTGTACATTAAATGCTCAAAATTAAAACCTAATCAAGCTGAAAAGAGACATCAAGCCCCTCTAAAGGAGACGTTATCCCCTTTTAGGGCAAATGGAGCAACCTGGAGCAAAACGTTATCCCTCCTTGGGCTTCTCCAACTCGCCAGACGTGCCAATACTACCCAGTCTGCCTCCCAAGACGTCCATAAGGCAGGATGACGTCATGGTCATCATGGGTGATGTCCTAGGCCTTCCAAGGCCAACGTTCCACTGAAAAAGGGCCAATCCCCCTAGGTCAAGCTCTGCCAAGGTGCCTCTGGTGGAACATCCTCCTCTTCTCCAGTGCAAAGCCCCTGATCCATCTCTGTCATGTCTCTGCCCCCTGATGGGGTCTCAGCATCCACCTGGTGGGCCCTTTAGCCCCATGGAGGTCCGAACTGATCATCTCCCCATGTGTACCGATCCAAAATGGTACTTGTCCGTCGGGCATGGTCCTGCACATCAATAGCTACGCCCTCCATGGGCTCATCAGTCACAGGGATCATAGTAATGTTAATCACATCTCATCATCAACATTATTAAACACGTGCATAAAATCCCTAATATATCAGTCAAAAGCTCAAAGATATTACACAAGCCTGCAATACAAGTTTTGAGAAAAGGAGAAGACGTCTTATTGGGCTAGTGTCCACTGGAAAAGGAAAGTTCCTGGAAGAGACCTCATCCAAGCCATGTAAGTGGGTGATGTGGTCAGGGGATGTCCAAGCATATGGGTGCAATGAGGGTCAAGGATGCAAGAAGCGTTACCTGTGTGTGCCTTTGTAGAAGGCGAGCTGTACCTATCCTGTATGCAATTTTTCCAAGCCCATTCTTGCCTTTTATTTTTATTGTTTTTATTCTTTCATTTTTTTGTTTCTTTTTTGTTCAAGAGCTAATCAGGGGACACTTCCCTGGCGTGGTGACCAGTGGTGACAACGTTACCCACAAGTACTTTCACAGAAATGAGAATGCTGGCTTGTGATGAGACCCCCTTTCCCTTGGCCATGCAACCAAGAGTCACTACCCTGGCGTGGTAACCAATTGGTGGTAATGTCATACTTCTAGGTACCCATGGACCTAATAGGTTTTCTCGTGATGAGACCCCCTATCCTCTGGTTAAGTCTTGTTTTATTACTTTTTCGGGTCCCTTTTGTTTCTTGCTGAGAAGCCTTTTATTGCTTTCTTGGGGATCCCTGGCCGAAGCATCTCGAGGTTTTATTCTTAGGCTTTTATCTTTTACCAACTTGCTTTTACCTTCTGGGCCTTTAGCCCCTTCTTCCCACGAGATAAGGTGCAGTATTGAAAATAGGTCAACCCAGTGCCCAGACAAGTGGAATGGGATAAGTGAGCGAGAAGCAAGATGAAAAAGGTGGTGCTGTGAAGGGAGCGGACGATGGCTTTTCAGAAATCCCCCCAGTGGCAAACCAAAATCTATAGACACAGTCTTACTAGGGCATCCTGTCAATCGCCCCAGACATGGTCAAGTGGGCAAGCGTAAGATCCAAGCAGTTGTTTGAAATAAAAGGAATCAGATGCACATATTCAAGGGTTTTGATGATCAAAGTGACACATACCATCATACCTGGATTAATTACCTCATGGAGCAAGAACCATCTCTGACACAGGACCAAGCCGATGGTGATGGATGCTGCTGCTGCTGACAAGATAAAGATGCTGGAAGAAAGAAAAGGTGGGCCCTCCAGGGCCATGCTAAAGTCAATCCTTCTTTCGGTACTCCATGTCTAGGACCTGTGGGCCTCGAGACATGATCTCCTAGTTATCCCTAAAAGTGGGGGATAACATGCATAACTCTAGAGTGTTTTTTTCACGCATTAATTATTTCTTGTTTGAATTAATTTTTAAGCGAGTCATAATTTTTGAGTTTTTTCACTCATTTCCTCCAAAGCTGGAGTGTGTACTAATGGTTATGCCTTAGCTTGGAAAATCTAAGTCTAGTGTCTAATGTATATTACCATGCTCAACATCCTCCTAGAGTCTCATGGAAATGCGCTAAGTCCCCCTTAGGTTTTTTAATGTTTTATGCAAATAAAAAATTCTCGCAAAATTGGGATATTTTAGTTGTAATTGACGAATAAGTTAAAAAAGTAGTTCTAGGAGGCATTATATGCCTTGTGGTTATTCGTTTCCACACTTAGAATATCCACTTTGCCCTAGTACCACCTTTTCGAGGGTAAATATTGAGTTTTACTCAATAAAAAATCGATTTCTCTCGAAAAAATTGAATAAAATCAAAATAAATCAGCATTCCTATTTTTTAGGAAACATGTCCGAGACATGTTTTTAGTTAACTCACCCTCTCTCTTTGTTCACTGGGAGATAGTGGCACTTGAGGTGAGTTAAGGGAATGTTAATGAGAGTTGTGGATGAGTTAAGTGAGGAGTTCTCTCAAGTTGGTGAAGATCCCTATATCAAGTGCGCACCTCCTTGGAGAGATGGTGCATTTAGGGAGTTGGACATGGATCCCAAGGAAGGTCGCCACCTTCCCTTGGCTATGTGGCGCCTTCTCTCTCACTCTCACATTTACTTGAGGCAAGTTAACTCATGATTGATGAGAGGTGGTGCTAATCCACCCATCCATTTGTCCATTTTACTTTGGGATTGGCGCCCTCCCTCTTTGGAAACTTCACCCTTTGTGCTATTTGTTCAAGCATTCTCCTCCATCGTAAACGAGTTGGAGTAGGGGAGAAACACTTATGATCGATTGTATTGTTGATAATTTGTGGAATAAAAGAAAAGACTTTGGAGGTCAATTGGTATTTTGGTTCATGTGTGTGGATAAATGTTGTCTTAATTCAATCATGTGTTGACCTTGTATTTTGCCTTGCATATGTTCTAATTGAATGAAGGTATTGTTTTCTAGATAGTAGAATCATTCAAGACTCTTTTGATTGTTTGATTTTACTCTCTTTAATATTATGAGATTATTGATTTGCATACTTCTCCGGATGGATTAACTTGCTATTGAGATCTCCTGTGTAGGAAGCATTTTGTTTGATTGGAATCGGGGAGTGCACACCTCGCTTGTGAATCATTTTACTTGCAGTTTATTCATCCTTCAAGAAGTGGAAGGAATTACCTAGTGTATCCTCTACATGCTTGAAGGCTTTAAGTGGACAAATTCCCTTTGCATAAACACTAAAAGACTCCATAGCCCAAAAGAAGTTCCACCTTGCAGGCTTAATCTCTCTCTCTTTCTCACAAAACATTCTACATATTCTGTGGTTACTGTTGCTGCCTTATACACACTTGGGAGACGTGGAAGAAATCTTCAATCCACTTGGTGTGTCCTTGGGGGAAAGTGAGAGTTAAGGTGCTGTCACCTAATCCTCAACTCCTCCGTCTAGGCCAACTCTTAGCGAAGCCAAGGGGGTAGTCCCTAACAAATATACTATGGCTTGATCTAAGCTAAGTACAAAAAATATAGATCTAGGAGTTTATTACTTTTATTCAACAATCAACCATGAAATGAAATACACATAAACAAATCATTCATCCATGATATAACATCAAGCATATACTTGCATAAAAAATGATACTCAGGTACGCTTGTTATATGCAAGTGAAATTAAAATTTTCTTTAAAGATGATATCCAATATATAAAAGGAAGCCTGTGGCTTTACTGAATGTGAAAATTGAGACCAATGCCTTAAATTGAATCGTGGGCAATGTAGTTTGTGTGTTTTATTAAGATAAATTGATGTTGAATTAGTGAAATGGTTTAGGCCTCCTTGGAGGTTAGCTCTTTGTTTGGAAACTTGCGGAGAGCTTTACCGAAACCCAATGGTCTCACCAGTAAAACTCACTCAAAGTGCTGGATGTCCAAAACGGGTGGGAAGCCATGTCCCGAGAGGGCCCGCCTTACTTCGTAGGTCACTTCAAGGCGTTTTCCCGCGCATTAAGCTAACTACTTTAGAGATTGTTCTAATTAAACTATCAACCACTGACCAACATAGCATGTATGAAACTTACTTCCAACAGATCGAGACTAGCTCACAACTGGAAGGGTCAGGAACCGCACTGAGAGCTGAGGGGAATTTGTTTATTTTAAACTTGAAATAAATACTGAAATGAAATGTGAGACTAACTACTAATCCACACTAACCAGGCCTCTTGCAAGGAGTTGAGGGGATGGTTTATTTGCCAAATTGAAATTGCGTAAAATAAATCTAATCTAGCAATTAGTGTTCTACTTTGCGAAAAAAAAGAAAAACTAATCTAAACTGATTACAGTGCTTTGTGATGGATTAAATGATTACTTTAGCTTACTTTAGTTATGAAAATTAAATCTAAGCTAAAATTTGCAAAAAAATTGACACCACCACCGAAAACACCGTTCCCCCAAGGGGAATGAAAAGCGAGAGCTTGTGGTCCTACTGATTTTATTAAAGATCTTGTACGAGACTCTAAGGAAGTGACTTGTGACCATTCATTAGGGGGGTCACAAGTCTTTACAATGTTTTACAAATGTTTATTGAGTAAAGGGATGCTCCCGGGGGTCCCGGATGCTCCTAATCCGCCCAAAATGGACAGAAATTCCTCTTGTCTATTCGTCAACCTGCACAAAACAGCGAACAAACAACAACAAAAGATGCCCAAAAACACTTTGAAAGTGTCTTGGGTTGTTAGTAGGAAAGCCCCAAAATTTGACTAAGTAAAATTTACGAAAAATAGCGAAAAATGAACTAAGAAAGGCAAGCTAAAGAGCTTGTCTTCTTAGGATCTTTTCTGCTGTTTTGAAACAGCAATATAAGAGCACTCTAATTGCCAAATATAAACTTTAAAGATATTTTCGAGCAAACAAATTTCAGCCTTTTAATATAGAAATTGAAACTAGCTAAAATTGCTTGGAAAACCTTGCCGAATCTACCCTTTTGAGATATAAAACTATGAGCAATTAGTAGATCTAGAAAAATAATTATGCAAAGTAAATAGTGAACTTTAATAACGGATTTCTTCTTTGCATGTGTTATTCCCGATTTCTAGGAATAACTAGGAGATCATGTCTCGAGGCCCACAGGTCCTAGACATGGAGTATCGAGAGCAGGATTGACCTGAGCATGGCCCTGGAGGGCCCATCCTTTTCTTCTTTCGTCAGATTTGTCTTGTCAGCAGCAGCAACATCCATCACCATCGACTTGGTCTTGTATCGAAGAAGGCTCTTGCTCCATGAGGTAATTGGTCCAGGTATCATGGTATGTGTTACTTTTGATCATTATAACCTTTGAATATATGCATCTGACTCCTTTTATCTCTGATGATTGCTTGGATCTTACATTAACCCACTTGACCATGATTGGGGAGATTGACAGGGTGTCCTAGCGAGCCTGTACCCATGGGTTTTGGTTTGCCACTGGGGGGATTTCTGAAGGGCCATCGTCCGCTCCCATCATACCACCACTTTTTCATCTTATCTCCCGCTCATTTATCCCATTCCCCTTGTCCGAGCATTGGATTGACCTGTTTGTAGGGTTGCACCTTATCTTGTGGGAAGAAGGGGCTAAAGGCCCAGAAGGTAAAAGCAGTTGGTAAAAGATAAAAACCTAGAAATAAAACCTTGAGATGCCTCGCCCAGAGATCCCCGAGAAGGCAATAAAAAGCCTCTCAACAAGAAACAAGAGGGACCCGAAAAATAATAAACAAGACCTAGCCAAGAGGATAGGGGGTCTCATCACGAGCCAACCTATTAGGTTCATGAGTACCTAATAGTATGACATTGCCAATATCTGGTTACCACGCCAGGGCAGTGACCTTTGGTTGCATGGCCAAGGGAAAGGGGGTCACATCACGAGCCAACCTTCTCATCTCTGTGAAAGTACTTGTGGGTAACACTGTCAGCTTTGGTTACCATGCCAAGGCAGTGTACTCCGGTTAGACCTTGAATAAAAAGAAAAAGAAGAAGAAAAAGCAAATAAAGAAAGAATGAAGGCAAGAACGGGCTTGGAAAAAATTGCATCCATGACGGGTACAACTCGTCTTCTACAAAGACACCCACAGATAACATTATGCATCCCTGTCTCTCACTCTACCCACTTGTCTGGACATCCCCTAGCCGCATCACCTCATTTACATGGCTTAGATGGAACCTTCCTGGGAACTTCCTGTCTCTTGTGGGTATTAGCCCAATAGGATGTTTTGTCTTTTTCTTCGATCTTGTATTGTGGATTTTTGTAATGTCTTTGAGCTGTTGAACGATGTATCAGGGTTTTTATGCATATGTTTGATAAAAATTAATGATGAAATGTGATTGACATTGCTATGATCCCTATGACTAATGAGCTCATGGAGGGCGTAGTTTTTGATGTGCAGGACTATGCTCGACAGACAGGTACCACTTGGACCGGTACACAAGGGAAGATGATTAGTTCGGACCTACATGGGGCTGAAGAGCCCATCAGATGGTTGCTGAGACCCCGCCAGAGGGGCAGAGACAAGACAGTGGTTGGCTGAGGTTTTACACTGGAGAAGAAGAGGACGTTTCACTAGAGGCACTTTGGCAGAGCTCGACCTAGGGGGAATGACCCCTTTTCAGTGGAACGTTGGCCTTGGAAGGCTCAGAGTGTCCCCATCCTTACCATGACGTCATTCAGCTTCATGGTCATTTTTGGAGGCAGACTGGGCAGTAGTGGCACGTGTGGCATGTTGGAGAAGCCCCTGGGGGGCTAACGTTTTTCTCCTGGATGTCTCATCTGCCCTAAAAGGGGCTAGCGCCTCCCTTGAAGGGCCTTTTACCTTTATTACAGCTCAGTTAGGGTTTTAATTTGACATTTTAATGTAAAAACAATATTCTGGTCTTGTCGGCCATTTTTATGACCTAAAATTTAATTAAGGTCATTGATACACTATATATTGAGGGTTTTTACTCTCATTTTGACATAACTCATCCCTCACTCTCCTAGTGAGGTCTGATTTTTGCGCCCTATTAGGGCTATTGGCTATTTTGAGGAAGGCGCACTTGTTTGGAGAGGAGATTTTTGGCAATTTATGGTGTTTTTCTTGAAGGAAGGTTTACAACTAGGGTTTGCATGCTATTTTCTTGATGATTTTTAAGTATTTTTCTGCAAAACTTCTTGATTGAATGGTTGTAGTTTAAATTTCTTGCATTTATTTATAAATATTGCTGAATCAAAACCCTAGGGGACAAACACACAAGTAGTTCGTTGTCTAATGTCCCCTGATAGAAAAACCTTTTAGCCATTGAAGAAGAAGAAGAGAGCCTTGCAGTTGCTACACTCTTTCTTTCTTCTTCCCTTCGGCTAGCCGTACCTTTAAACTTCAAGAGGAAGAGGACGTCCCAGGCCTAGGTTATCTACACCTAGGGTCGTTTTTCTTTTAGGGTTTGATGAAAGAGCTTTGCCTTTGCAACACTCTCCCTCTTTAAACTCTCCTATCTTGATTTTACTTGTTTTTGAGCTAGCCGTTTGCCGGGAAGGAGAGAGCACGAGGCTTTGCTTAAGCAACACCGGAGTGAGCCTCTCTCCCCTAGGGTTCTGTGTTTAAGGCCCTGCCGTTGCAGCACCTTGAAGCCTTTCCCTCTTGTCCTTTGAATCTCATCCCCTTCAACTTGTGCGTCCTTCACCTTTTGACTCCATAACCCTTAGGCACTGATCTTTAGCCTCCAACGTTAAAGTGAAAGTGATTGAAACAACTCTCAAACTCTTATAAATTGAAACCCTAACTAACTACTAACCCTGAAAAAACTGACGTCATACTTGGTTATTTCATCTTGACGCAACATTTTTTATATATTAAGCAATTGGATAGTGTTTTAAGCATTTATTGAATGAGGGATTGATTGGATACATTGATTGCTATAACATCTTGATATTTATTGGTGAAGTAACATTATTTCATTGCTATATTAACAAACATTGACTTCGTCAATATTTGTTGTCGCAATTGCTTATACATTGATATCAGATAGTCTGTTGAAGTACTAACCCATTGAATCATAACTTGCATATATATATTGGTTTGCTTTGTTCCGAGCAGGTGTTCTTTTTTGGGCCTACACTTCATTATTGGCTGTTTAGCCGGACTATCTGTTTTGGTGGTAACCTGTGAAGGGGGAACTTTACTTTGACTATTAAACCTTTGCCTCTTCAAAACTCCAGGTTACCGGGGACATCTCTCCTGGGCCTAACCTCCCTAAAGAGAAAGAACCTCCCCATCGTGGTGACATTGGGTGGGATAGGTTCCTGTTACGCCAGTTTGGCCTTCTACTTCATAGCCACTTGACCTAGCTACAAATTGTGCGATAACAGCATGAAAGTAACTAAGTAACTGGAAAACTTTTGAGAGAGTTTGAGAGAGGAGACATAGAGGACTTGAAGTGCTTGGATCCCTTGAGCAATGGAGTCACTTTGATGACTAGGCAAAGACGAGAAGGTTGTCCAACTCCTTGAAGAATGAAAGATGCAAGCAAGCTCCTTCACTTCTTCTAGATGAGATGATCCTATCTAATTCACAAAACCCTTTGCAATGAACTTGTTAGATAACGGTGTTACCTACACAAAAGACTCAAG